>JAWZYV010014997.1:0-67463 GCA_038373885.1 Cheiracanthium punctorium | reverse complement strand
CGATATCTAAAGCCTTGGTTTCTACACGCGTCCAGCGTGATTAATGACCTCAGCGGGTGTCTCTCGCGTCCAAAGAACGCGTTTATTAAAATGTGGTTTCCTTGTAGCGTTGAGCGCCGCAGATTTGGTGGACGCACGAAAGACCCCAAACACCTTTTCGCCTTTAATTAGAAAAAACTATTGCTCTAATAAAGAACTACCAGGCGAGTATTTGAGCAGGGGGAGGCGGGCCCCCTCCGAAAATGTAAAGCAATTATTGAAAAGGAGCTATTTTGAAACATTTCTTTTAACTTTAGAACAGTAAAGTTTAAAATACCGAATCGTCCCCCTCCCCCCGAAATGGAAGCCTATATATACGCTACTGGCAACTACTGCTAATTATTGAAGTATTGCTGAAACTAATTAAGTTTTAATACCTCTATGATAAAAATAAATTGGGAAAGTGAGCTCTGAAAGCATGAGAAAAATCATGAGAACTAAAAAAGTTTTTAAAAATATAATAATAAAATGGATGTCTGAACGGGGAAAAAAAGGCCCGTTTTGAGACCCCTTTCATGTTGTACAAACATTCTAGTTTCTTCAGCACAAATCAAAATTAATGAGTATAAAGGCCTTTTTTCATGACTTACCAAATTAGTGATTTATGACGAATGACCCGTGTGAACCATGTAATATTGTATAATTGTTTTAATTGAAAACATCACATATGATATGCATATTATAAAATAATGAAAACAATTACTAATTAAATTCATGATATATCTATTTAAAACATTGCATCAAAAAAATCCTCTATATATGTTAAAGAAATTTTAAAAGTTATTATCATCAACACAACTTTTTTTTGTGTGTTAGGTATAAAAGAATTTTATAGAATTATATTGTTATTTTAAGGCTAAGAGAGAGATAAGTCTCTAAGGATTTTACAAACTATTAATTATTAATAGAAATTCTCATATTTTCGTATTAAATTCTGAAAATTATTACACAAAAAACCTAATAATTTAAATATAATAGACACTTTAAAATTTTAACGAAAGAAAGCAGAATTTTAACATATTCATGGAAGACTGCCATGCCTCTAGTATAAAATAAAAACCACATAAATTTATTCAAAAGCATGTTTATTAATTTTTAACAAGAGCTGGATCTCAAAATTGTTATCCGCCAAACATGATCGTCGAGGAGAAAATACGTCCGATGCAATCGAAAACAATCTTTGTACAGATGCACTGGACGGCACGCCAGTGTTAGTTTTTTTGAAGGCTTCTTTCATATACGTGTACGCCGAAAGCGAAGATACGGGTTTAATTGGCTCTGACAAGAACCTTGGAAGTTCTTCCTCGTAACTATTTCGAGTGCATGCGAAAGAGAAATTAAAAAAACCAGAAAAGTCATCATCCATGGGCTGATCCTCGATACTGATATCTGAAGTTGTCGGAAACATATTCTGGAGGTATTCCTCCATCCATTTTTTTGGCTTCGGTCTTCCTCTCCTCCTCAGTCCAGAATAGTTTGAATCTGGGATGGAAACAAGCTGAGAGAACAGTTTCTCTGTCCCACAGCAAATGACTAAATCTCGTTTCCACCTGACAACTGAAGATTTTGCGCCCCCTCCTATTTTTTAAAAATGCAACTAGGTAGCTTTCATATACCATTTGGCGCCCCTTGGCCGATGCTGCGCCCGGGTACAGTTGACCTTCCTTGCTCCCCCGTAGCCAGGGACGGCCCGACACAGTAAGCAAGGCACCGGAGCGCCATATTCGAACTAAAAAACTAAGGAAAACTTAATCTGGAGCATAACACGGGGCTTCTTTACGTTTGCAGGGAGGCTCCACGTACCCTAGATCAGCTCTTGCACCTAGCTACGCCACACATTTAGCTATTAAAGCTTTCAGGGGTTAAAATGAGGCTTTCAACTTCAATAATATACGGACTGTCAAATATGCATGGTGCCTGACTGAAACTCATTGGCAAAAAGTTAAAGAGTGGTAAAGGTAAATAAGACGGTTATGATTCACGTAACAATGTAGGGTTTGATAAGTCGTCCTCGAGTACCTGTTAATAATTTATTTTTTCACAGAAAGTTCACTAAAATTCACTATTAACATGATTGATTACTACTGTACATTGACTAAAAGATTTATTATTAAACAATTATTAACAGGTAAATGAAACCATTTCCGACATCCACAGTGCTATATTATTCTGAACAGCCTTGGTAGAGATGGCGCCCGGTGAGGTCGCACCGTTCGCTCTACCTTAGGACCGGATCTGAAAACTGTCACTACAAACGAAGAACACTGTAACCGAGGTCAGCAATATTTTTAACCCCTGAAATAATATCTTGGATGCATATGCTTATACCTTTTGTCCCTTTTCAACAAACTCAAAAAAGATAAGGTTATCAACTCGTAAAAAAAAAAAAAAAAAAAATTGTGTACAATTTCTACATATTTACTTTCTTTTTTTCAGTTTCAGGTTCCACGAAAAATGTACTAATCAGTTTTTACACTTCTTTGAGACAAAAAACATTCCGAGTTGTAGAACATAATCACGTGATTAATTAATGTTTGAAAAGCTACAATACTGCAGAACTGTCATTACTCTTGTGGAAGTTGAACACACCACCAGGACACAAGGATAATAAAGAGTGCCCAAACTCAAAAATGTGCACTGTAACGTCGAAAAATGACCAAAACTTAATATAAATAAACTTAGTAAAACTAAGCATAAATAAAATTGTTGTTCAATGCATCGATCATAAGGAGGAGGCAAAGAGAAAATTAAAAATGTCGGTGACTCTTCCAGAAGCGGTCTCGATGCTTTCAACACTGTATTTATGGGTGCAATAAAAAAAAAGATCAAAGAAAATTAATGATGTTACAAAAGCATACAATTTACAGATATGCAAAATTCCTTTTCGAAAGCAAAAAATACTCATTTTTATGTTGATTTATGTTGCAAACACGCAATAGCAGTCAAAAATATGCAGACCCTGATCAGACATATAAGGGGCCCCGGGGCAAAAAAAAAAAAGGTTGTTTGGGGCCCCTATACTATTACAGACATTTTAACTTATTTGTGATTGTTTTCTATTTTCCCAGCATAAAAATAAAACATTCCAAAATAATTCTAAAATTAAATTAAAAATTACCCATGTATTTATACTCATTTAGAACAAGAATGGGCATTTAAAATTGATTTTAATATTTTTTTAATCCATTTGTATTATTAGCGTATGTGTGCGCTGAGTTCCACCTGCCAGAAAATTTTCTTTTCTTCATCATAATATTTTAAAAAATGCTAACTAATGGATATTTTGTGATAAGTACATATGGCCATAAATTTTCAATAACGCCTTTAATTTCTATTTTATTGATCTAGTCTTAGAAACCATTATCATTGTGTTAGAAAGAAGAACAGAAAATAAGTCTCGAAGCCTTTTTATTGTTACACAATTATGATATAGATAAAGGAAATTTAGCTTAATAAAAATTATTATTGCAGCATATATAAATTTAATATACAATAAATGGAGAGATTTGCGAGGCCTTTATTTTTCAGGGGCTCACGGGCCCACACGCCCGTGTGATAATGAGACTTTCGAGGCTCCATCAAAATAACCTCTGTTCAACTTTGGACTTCTCTTTCCTTCCTTTTTTGTCCTCTTAAAGGCAGATTGGTGATTCTACAAATAATACTGAGAACGATAAAAAGAAAAAAGATGCACAATGTCAGGCTTCCGCTTCAGGCAAAGCAACCCCCCTCCCCCCCCCCCCTCGTGTGCGTGTGTCCCCTGGGAGGGGGGGCGGGGGAGAGATTGGGTGTCTTTCAAGCATCAGTTTCAGTTATGCTTGGAGTCAGAAGAGAGAGAAATTGCACCACGGGATCAATCGCCGGAAATGATGACACGGCAAAAGTAGCTTCCAAAATTCGCTACAAACTACTGTTTTTTTGTAGCGCGCTACACGCTACACTACTTTTTAAAAAAAGTAGCGCTCTACACTACAAACTACAAAAAAAAGTAGCAGCTACTGTAGTTTCGCTACAAGTAGCGCGCTACTCCCCAGCCCTGGGTATACGTATACATGTTATAAACCACTATTGTAAGACCGGTATTGATTTTGATGTTTATAGGACTTATAGTTTTTCTACAGGGCTACGACAAAGATTTCTTTTACATTATGGCCTATGGGGAGAAATTCTTGAAAGTGCGCTAGCGTTTAAACGGTACATTCGATCGAGCTTCAATTTGGTATATATGTTTGAATTATTCATTGATTAAAATTTATTTAAATGCTTGGTAATGATCTTAATCGTAAGTGTTCGGAAAGTCGAGTGGAGTCACTCCAGATTTTTTTAAGTTCACTGTCAAGGTTGCTTAATTTAAACAGGGTTATTTTTTAAGCGCTTGGTTTAACAATTTTTCTCATTCTCAATCTGCTGTACTGGTTTAAAATTATTTCTAAATATTACGGTTTCTTTAAAATATTTATTTATTTATATTTTATTTTTCAATGGAATACAAGATATTTTATGCAAAAAAAAAAAAAAAGTTTTAGTTAGTGAACAAAAGTTAATAACATTTTCCCTTTTCTTAATTGAGTTGTTCTCACAGTTTTACATCAAGTTATAATAGCTGTTTTAGTAGATATTTTTTTCTTCTTGCTGTATTTTTTTCATATATGTAGTTCAATATTCGATAATTTATCCATTTAATTTTCTATATATCGTCATTCTTGCTTATTTCAGCAAGTTTTATTTTTTATTTTTTAATCTTAAAAGTTAAATGAGTTTTGTAAAGTAGTGAAAGAGCTTTAGAAGATATAAATTTAATTTATAAAGCTTTAAAAAAAAAGTATTTTGACCTTTTGCATTATAGTATAAATACTTTTTACTAATTTCATGACAATTTGGTAAACTGCTGAAGTGTATAGCAGTAGGGTTCCTGCCTACCGCGCGGCTGTTTTCTCCAGTGCGGGTTTTGACGTGTCTCCAGACACGTCAAAACCCCTGAAAAAGTCGTCTGCCCAAGGCATACCCTAATTAAGCAGACATCCTTTGTGTAGATCTGTCTTAACCACAAAATAAAAATAACTTCGGAACATAATAAAAAGGAACAGTTTTGTACTTATAGAAATTTATCTCTAAAATAATCTGTCAGACGTTTCCGTTCTTTTGAAATAGTAATCCTTAATTTTTTATTTATTTTCTTAGTTTTAACTTCTTCCACATCCCTATCTTGAATCTCTCGTACTAAGCTTTTGGAATTCTGCTACGTGAATATGATAATTTAAGCTGGAAGTAAAAATTTTAATATTTTAAATATTAAATAAAAATCATAAAAACTTTCAATCCCTATTATAGAGGGTCCCTAAAAAACACTGACCTAGGATTTTCTTCTTTAGATATTGACCTTATACATATAGAATTAATTATAAAGTTATTTTATTGCGGCGAATTTTTTTAGCCAGTTTCCTTTAAGAAGGTTTTTTTTTTTAGAATTTAGAAATGAAAATTCGTTTAAAAACATTACACTTATACTAACATTTGATTTTAAAAGTTTGTTTTAAGGAAGTTTTTTTAAATTGACTTATTATTATCATAATTTAATTCTGAAAAAAAAGGTATGTCTAAAATAAAAGTAGCAATATTTATATTAAATACTTTATAAAATAAAAATATTTATATGTAAATATACTATATACTTATAAATCATTCATTCTAAGAATTATTATTTAAAACCAAAGAGTTAACAAGATAGATTACCATGAATCTGAATAAACTCTTGCTCTTATAAAAAGAAAACCAGTAATAATAATAAGCCATAGCTGATTACAAATCAGACTGGATGTGATAACATATTACAGAGAACGTGCATGCTAAATCTGTGGAGTCTTAGATTCTTAGGGTTGCCTGTTAGGTGAGAGATGGTACTTAAATTTTTCGAAACTGCTGTAATTTGTCACTGAATCACTAGTTCTGGACTTTGTCTTAAGAATACAAACAAATTGAACAATCAGTTTATTAAAAAAACGCTGAAATTAGTATTATTGTATGTTATTACTCCGTTTTTTATTTTCTATTTATTTTTTAATCTGGAGAAGGAGTTTCTTAGAGTCTGTAGGGTCTTCTGTAGAGTGTAGGAGAGTGAGACTGTATACTTACAAATCAGGGCAAATACACTAATGTACCCCTGTTTAAGCCCTTTGGACACCCACTTGTTTCTCACATATTTTTAAATTCAGCCCCCCCCCCCTCTTCTCTTCACGAAATACAAACCCATTCAATTCCGGGTGCGCTTTTTTTCATGATTATTTTTCAGTTTGAATGGTTATTTATATTTAAGAACGCCATGTACTCGTTTATGATGCAAATGTATTTAAAAAAATATGAGTACATTAAAGTACTCATTTTTAAGTAAATCATTTTTAACAGTGCAGACAACAGAGAAGAAGAACATAAAGCCTCACAGATTTAACGAGTACGTTCACCGTGATAAGTTTCATCTAAGTCCGATACCTTAGTAACTATCTGTTACTACACCAATGAAAGGACTTCCAAATAATACAAAAAACTATGCAAGTTCAAGAGCATAATATATAACAGATTTTGACTCAAAAGAAAAAAAAATATATTGAAGAATTTTTCTTCTCAAGTTTATAAATTATCATCGTTAGCCCTCTGAACCTTAGAAGGTAACAGAATAAACTCATAAAGAAAAGAGAGGAGTAAACTTATTATTTTAATATCTAGAATTTTTTTTCTTAAGCATTCTTGAAAGACTCCAAGGAAAATATATTTATAGAAAAGGAATGTTTTTTTCCTTAGACTTGGATTAATGAATTCGGTTATTTCTCATCACCTAAATTCAGTTTAACAAACACATACCAGGGGTCGATTCAGAATTTTTTTCCTGAGTTCCCATTTTTGTGAAAAACTGCTTTTTTTTGTGAATTTCAATACTTAATTTTGTAAATTTCAACACTTATTTTTGTGAAATTTCATACCAATTTTTAATAAAAGTCGCGTTTAAAAAAATAATAATTGATAAATCAGATTAAAATGTAGGGTGAAATGCCAATGAAGGGCCGCTTTAATCGATTGCATTTCTGTGAAGGGGCCACAAAATAGACCCAGTTTTCTTCTGCACAGATCCTTGGGTACATAAATCTGCCCCCCCCCCTTAATCTTTATCAAAATCAGCAAAAATGTGTTTTAGAAGTAGAATCTCTTTTCAAAATAATGTGCTAGAGATTGTCCAGAATATGTAAAGCCCATAATGTTAATGTCCAAAATAATGTAAAGATTTTATTAATGATCAACTGTATTAGTGACTTTACCCATTCAATGAATATCTTACATTTGTTTAGTAGTTGTTAAAATTGAAATCACCAGCTTTCTAATAATGTTATTATTAAACGAATAGTATCCCGCAGTGCCCTAGTCGCTAAGCTCCGTTCCTATAAAAACATGGAAAATGGCACCATCACATGTACAGGTTTACAGGTGTAAGTTTGTATTGTAATAGGTGAATTTTTGGAAGAAAATATTATAAAGCAACGAAAGAAATATATTTTTTAAAAGATTTTATTTGTTATTTGATTATTATTTTTGAAAGAAAACTTAAATCAGTTTTATATATAAATAAAAAGTATGTAATAGAAACCTAAAAAAAATTCCGCATACCCATCTTTGTATAAAAACTAACTGTACAGCTAATTTACTACAGAAAAACGGACCATTCGGATATGCCAAGAAAGTAAAAATTTGTGTCGGTCTACAACATGTAATCCCAAATTGCGTAATCCATTCAAATTTTGAATAATATTGAATTCACGCACCTCAAAATTCTTGTTATATCTTCGCAATGTAAGAGAATGAACATGTTAAACCTGGTATTAAGAAGGAGTTTGATCGTGTAGGCGCAACTCGCGTAATCGATTCAAATTTATAATACAGTAAAACCTCGCTATAACGATATTGGATAAATTTTATTTGGTCTTGGTCCCTTAAGTATTGCTGTTGTCAGGTTTTACTGTAATTAATATAGTCGCCCCTATAGCTATTTGTATACTGAACACTATCTCTTTTCATTTACAATAAATAAGGATTTTAGATTAGCTACAGAAACAGTTCCTCTCTTTTCTTTCTCTCTCTCTCTTTTTTTTTTAATAATCAAAAACCTAACAAAACGTGAATTTTTGCCGTACTCTTAATTATGAAAGTTTTTTATTCAACGGATATGTTTGTATAAAAACCAACTATAGAGTTGCTCTGCCGGAAAGAGAAAAGACTAGCAAACGAAACAAAAACGGAACCACTTTCAAATAAACTGATGCAGTTCTTTTAAAACAGCCACTGCATCCTATCCACGACCGATTCATTTTAAAATGAGCTGCATCAGTGTCCGATTCGTTTTAAGCGGACAGCTCTCGTTACGATCAGTCCCGGATCACAATCGCAGACCGGTTTTCCATTCCTTCCGAACGGAGAGGCTTGCCAAGTAATGGGAGAAATCACTCCTGCCGCGGCGCCAGTAGTAGGAAGTCGCCAAGCGGTAGCTAATCGGAAAGCCAGCCATAAAATTGTAAACAGTCCAACAGTGTTAGAAATTTTCTCACACATTTAAAGAAAATTAAAACAATTTTAGTAATTAGTAGTACTATTATTTACTGATTAATAAAATCATAACTTTTCAAATTAAGCATGTTTCTTTGACATTATTAATCAGTAAAGTCAATGCAATCCATTTTTATTTAGTTAGATTTATCTACATATTGCTTTTTGTAAAAAATGTTTGAATTGTTTTGTTTACATGCTCAATTATCAGTTTATAAAATCAGATTTTATTTTATTTTTTTAATTGACGGAAATTCAAAATTCCATGCATAACCCGACTAAGTATGGGCCCTGGGGTTGACATCGCTAATGATTCATATTGATACAAGCATATGTATTAACATGTATATAGTTTTTATGCATACTGATCATATATCTAATCCCAGGCTGGGCAAGGTGTCAACTCAGCCTTTCATCCATTGAGTAGGGCGATAAAATGAGGACTAGGCTTGCTTGGGGTCAAACACTGGGCTTCGCATCAGTCTGACCACCTGGCCAAGGTATATGGCATCCGTACCCCAGAGTCCATGGTCGCGAAGGCGCGGTTGAGCAGTGCAGGTCTTGTCCCTGCAGATGTTGTGCCAACATTTGACTTTATCATATATGTTCACATATATTAGGTTGTAACGAAAGTTTTCTGCCACTACAAGTATTGTCTGCACAAACAGTTCGCGTTGGTGTCTTTGCCAATATTTTGCTAAACAATTTTTGGTACTTGAAAGAAAAAGGCTTGATTTAGAGCACTGTGTTGTGAAATCTGTAAAACAATATCGTTATGATTAAGTAGAAGGTGTCTGAAATGGAACTATCACGCTACCAGATTGAACCATCATTTACTCTCAATTCTGTTGCAAAAAGTCAGCTACAGAATGACACCGAATCATGTGTACAGCTTAAGGTACTACTATTGTATCATACGACACTGTGAAGATTTGGTACCAAAGTTCAAAAACGAGGACTGGGACATTTAAGAAGCAGAGCGCTCTGGCCGGCCTACTAATGCTGATGAGGCTTGCCTGCGAGAATTTGTGGAAGATAAAATATTCATCCACTTGAGAGCTAGCTAAAAGAGTTCTTTAGTGCGATGTCCATTAGTCGCGCTAGGCATCGCATAAACTTGACATAAGGTCAATCGCTCGGTACCGCATGAGCTGACTCAAGCAAATCTGGCGGGAAAACTTTCGTTACAACCTGATATATCCTGCACATTCATTTCTACCATACACAATAGTGATTTGGGTCCCAGGGCTAGGGCTCCCTCCCCCCCCCCCCCATAGTTACACCACTGCTTGGGTGACATGTTATATGTGACATAGTATGAAATGTGTGGCTTCTTTTGAGTTCTGCATGCAGTATGTTGCTATTATTTTGCACTGTGAATTTATAAATTGTATCCCCTTCTTTGTCCGAAATTATCAGATTAGTTAGCATAAGCTGTATGTCATGCAGATACAAGGTTTATTTATTCACCATTTATTTCATATCCCCCCCTGCCCTTGAAAAATTTTTCTGGTTGCGCTCTTGAAGTGACAATTTGTTTACATTTTTAGTTTCCTTTAATATTATAGTCTGTTTTTTTTTTTTTTTTTTAGGAATGTGATCGATACAGTTCATATTCTTTATGCCTAATGAGTGCTTGTACAATTTTGCTGTACATTTGAAGCAGCAGCATTGTACTTGTACTTTTTCGGCTTGTAAAATAGGATGAA
This sequence comes from Cheiracanthium punctorium, assembly GCA_038373885.1. Classification (NCBI taxonomy): domain Eukaryota; kingdom Metazoa; phylum Arthropoda; class Arachnida; order Araneae; family Cheiracanthiidae; genus Cheiracanthium; species Cheiracanthium punctorium. The sequence continues at coordinate 57,129 of JAWZYV010014997.1, read as the reverse complement.
GTTATCTGCCCACTTTTACAAGCTGCATGAGTAAAAGAAATCTCTGCAGTTAAGTGCTGAAGACAGATGGCAATGTGTTCCCTTTGTGTGAGTATCATGATTAATTAAAACAAATTTATTAATGTAAATTTTACGTATTTGTAATTAAAAAAATGATACATTCCAACAAGTTTTAATTTCTTAAATGTCTCTTAGAGAAATGCTAAAAACAATGATCACTCTTGTCCAATTGCAATGACACACATGTATAGTCGATAATAAGTGTTCATCCTCAGGGCCTGATTAACACTTTCTGATACTATAGGCCTGCTGTTATTTTGCGGCCCGCCATTCCACAAGTATAAATAATAAATATTGTAGTTTTGAGGCCCCTAGACTTTTTTTACTATAGGCCCGGGCCTTATGGGCCTATTTGGTAATCAGGTTCTGTTCATCCTAGGTGTTTTATGGTCCGTTTACAGATCGATTTCTGCATATCTAATTTAACGATCCAGCACACCTCTACTTGATATCACAATGGACACAGGTTTTTCTTGTTGTTGTTGCCAAGTGACAATAATTAGACATAACAAGATGTAATAATTTTACTTTTAATTAAATATTATCATTGTCCATTTTAATACAATAATATGTGTATTAAGGAAACTTACATAGTAAAACAGACAGTAAATTTGTACTTATATTGAAGTGTGTTCTAATATGTAAATTCTTTTAATGCGTTTGTGCATTGCAACAGACATCCCCAGTAGAAGAATTTTCTGTATCAATCTGCAGCACCAGGAGCAGAAACCAAAATTTATCTGCAACCTTAACGTTCCCTGAATAAACTACAATCAAAACTTGCTCATTGCAATAAAAACATGCAACCTTTTTGTACTGTGCAGCCATTTTAAACAACTTGCATACACATCGGCAGTAGTGCACACATGAACGAAACACAAAAAACAGAATGATATTCTCTACTAGGATACCTCACGCGTATGGTCAAGGTGCGGAGTCTTTGTGGGAATGTGTCTATTTTCTATTTGTGGCGACTCCAGCTCCCCTCAGTCTATCACCCCTTTCCAGAGACTAAACACCTGTGAGGCACTGTTTGCAGTGATATTGATGGTTGTTAGCTTTTGTCTGTAGAAGGGAGGATGTCATAACGTGATAGCCTGGGGGAAAAAAAAAAGTGCATCTGACTGAAACACAAACATTTTTTTAACCTGCTAGATTGATCTGCAGCACTTGCTGCCATGCTGCACGGTTTCTGCTACCGGGCAGACATCCATACTGAGAAGCATCTATATAAATAAAACAAACTGTAAAATGTCAGTTAGTTGGTTGGTTAGTTAGTTTGTCTGTGTCTCGCGTAACTCCGAAACGGGTGATCTTAAACCTACCAAATTTTGTATGGAAATTCTCCAGGACGGGTCCCGACATACCTCAAAAAGATTTTTTCGAAATTCGAATTATTTTATCAGATATCGATAAAAAACATGTTGCAAAAGGATAATTTTTGCTCTGCCATTTCGTAATTGTAACTCCGCAGTGGAAAAAGAGAGAATTCAGCATATCTAGGTTGCCATATTTGGCACGTTTATTAAATGATTCAGACTCTTGAAGTAAAAATAAAAGAATGACGATTTTTTTTTGTTTAGATTATTTGTAAGGTTGTTTTTTAATTAAAATATAGTGTGCATGTGAAATCAGAACAGGAATGAAATGCTTTATACTCAAAAGAAAAATAGGATTTGGAAATTTTAAGAGACTGAAATGTGCAACTTTTTAATTTGGCGAAAAATAAAATGATTGATGTGCGATTTTGGGGAGATGATTCTAACGCTTGGTGCAATTTATCATTTGCTGCTTGGATTATGAATACACCTCAGAATAAGTTTTTAAAATTTTCATTCCGTTGGAATTGCGCATTTTTCTGTGCAGCTTTTCTCAATCTATTTTTAATGTAATACATCCAGAAAAAGAATGTTAGAAATTTTAATTTTGTTTAATCACAATCATGAATAATGATATACTTTCCAACTTAATTAAATAAGAACCAAAATAGGTAAGACTCACGGATTATAATCCCCGTATCAGAAACACGGCGACAATGTCGCGGACACAAAAATCTGCTTGCGGACAGTTTTTGTCGGCATATTTAAAAAAAAGTTTTTTATTTCTGCTGTAAAAAAAATTATTTTTAACTGTCCGCAACTTTCCAGAACATTTTGCCGCGGCTCGTTACGCTGTCTCTGCTCTGCGAACACAAAAAACGCGCGAAAAGGAACGGCCGAATCTAGCTTTTACACACCTCTGCGCCCTCCTGGTTTCGCATTTTTATTATTTGCCAATGATCATCATTTTTTATTTCCCATGCAACATTTTGGATTCGTTTTTGCACCCTATCGCAAAAATGCATTTACAGGGATGTTAACTCCAACATTCGATTTGGGAGCACCCCGGGAGCAGAAAAAATTTCATTTGGGAGCACCTCGGGAGCAGAAAAATTCCATTTGGGAGCAGAAAAATTCCATTTGGGAGCACAAAAAATTTAGCTTCCGCGAGGAAAGGGAAGATTTGGGATCAGAATTAACATGATTTTGGAGCATAAAATTGAAGATTTCACTGTGTTGACTCTGGAAAAAAGGGTCGCCTGGCTGGAAATTTCAAAAAGGGCACTTTGGGGTTCCACAAGAATGTACAGGTAGATAACATATCTAGAAACTGGTTTGAAACTATCTGATCTCCGAAAATTTAACATGTAGAGTTGTAATATGTGTTCTGACTTACAATGCATAGTTAGATTTTTTCCAATTTGTCTTTAGTTCCCCCCCCCCCCTTCTTTTGGAGAAAATATCCTGTAGGAGTAAGTGTAAGCGAAATAGGAAAAATGATTTGTTGATAATATTTTGCTCTAAACATAACATAAATATGTGAATTAAATCTGTACATAACTAGAAGTTTTTGATTTAAAAAAAAAAGAAGCTTTAATCTAAGTAATTTTGAATTTTCTGCTTAATTTTTTTTTCTCAAAATTACGTGATGTAGATGTTTATTATTTATAAGAATAGTACATTTATTGAAGAAGGCTTCAGAAATTTTTAGCCAGACATGATTTGTTAGGCAGTAGGGGAAGGCAGAGGGACTGTTAATTTTTGTTCCTCAATTTTATCACACTATCACTACTGGACCACAATTACTGGATCACATTCATATATGATATTTCACCTATATTGGTAGAAACTTTTAAACAGAAAAGGACTGTCAGTGTAAGTGGATTAGGATAGATGTGTTTAGCATGTAATAAAAATAATAAAATTTCCGCACAGTGCAGGATGTATAAAATTTAATAATATAAATCATAATTTTATTTAAATTCTTTTGTTTGCAATAATCATTAAATGATTATCAAGTAAAGATTTTTAAAGTTACTGAATATATACCTTTATTACTATTAGACATTATTTGGAATTGCATTAAAGAAGATTGCTAGAATAAATGACATAGTCATGTAAATTTTGTACAACACCATATCAAATCACTGAAATATATTTGTTCTTCCTCTTTCACTTCTAATTTAATGTTTGCTCGTTCATGAAAAGTAAATATAAGATTTTTAAAAAGCACTATTCTTTAAAATAAATAAAAATAATTACTACATGTAAGTTTTTTAGCAGGTATAAAATAAATATTTTTTTTAACTCACAGAATTGTCCAAAGGTATGGAATACAGTTTAACATATTTTAAATAATTTATTTTTCATAAAGTTTATTTTTAATTTTTTGTAACATACTTAAAAAGGTCTCTTTAAAAATTTTTCTTTCTTAAACCTTGCTGATTGCTTTCATCTTTTGAAAATGAAAAAAGCATTAATATTTTATTTTAACTATCAAATGTTTTCAAAAATAATCAGCTTAAAATAATTAAAATAATAAAAATAATTAACATCCTTTTGCCAGAAGTACTCAAACAAATTATATATTAAAACAACTTCCAGAATTATTTCGATTTTTTTTTTTTTTTTTTTTTTTTTAGTTTTTAAAAACTGAAAATAAGCTTAAATTGATTAGTTACTCTAATTTTATATAATTAAAACTGTGGCGTAATAAGAGGGGGGGGCACCCGGGGGGCAAGATTAAAAAAAAAAAAAGATGCTGGCCGGCAGGACACTTAAAAATAATATGGTAGAAAACTAAAGGACCGAAATGGGGGCAGAACGCTGAAACTTAGAATGAATGGGGCGGCAAACTGAAGGACCGCACCGGGCACCAATAACTAAAGCAAAAGATCATTATTATGCTCCTTTTTTGGCAAAAGTATAATGTATTTCAATTGCTTTATTCGCAAAACGTCGCAAATCGCACGTTTTTTAGATCGACTTGAGTGGATAAAGCCACTGAACATAGTAGACGCCGGAAGTGTTGAAGTGCGGCCACGCGACTCTCGGTCTGGAGTTTTTGTCGGTTTCATCAAATGTAACGTCAATACATGTTAGAACTCTTTAAAAAGTCGTCCAACCAAGGCACCGCCCTTAGGAGATATCCCTTGTCTAGGCTTGCCATAACAAACAAGCAAATCCTGCAAAATTTTCGAATCGCAAAACGTCGTTTTGCTATGGCATATACTTTCTGTATCATCCTTAATTATGTATAGTTAGTAAATAGCTGTTATACATTAAGAATAATATGTTCTAAGAAAGCCGATTTAAAAGGGGAAATCGTTTAGGGGGAAATTAAAAAAAAAAACACTTGCTAGTGCGCAAAACTATTAAAAACATAAAGAGTAATAACTATATACAGCTGGCGACGAACTCTGGAATAATGATTGTTTGATAATTCGCAACTACTTATTTATCAAACGTAGTTACCGATATTTGAGGATTGACAGATGGAATCGCAAATTTTTAGATAACTTAAGAAAATTTTGATTTTCCCAACTGTATTTTCTTCCCCCAACTCCTTAGTGAAATGCCCAGGTAGTTCTGCCCGGCCGATCGGGCTTCTCATTGAGTCAGCAAAAACAAAACGTACTAGAGAGATCCTAAAAAGGCAGTAGCAGTATTTCGATCTGAAAGAATAGAATACTTGAAAAAGGCATTTGTGGGAAAGATCCGATTTCATAGACTGTTTTCGTGAAAGGGCCGCTTTCAATCGAACCTATTTTTATGATGGAATTATTGTACTCAATCGTATTTCTGTGAAGGAGCCGTTTTAATCAACGTATTTTCGTGATGGGCCGCAAATGGTATGTAAGAAATAAAAAGTGGTGATTGCTGACTAATAATAAAAAAAATTTAAAAGCAGGAGGGCGCATAAAGAAGAGAAATAGGGCCGCCGGCCGCTAAAAAGACGATAAAAGGGCCGCCGGGAGCTGCGCCCTGTAAAATCAATCTAGAGTCAACACTTACAATAAATGCAGATAAGAAAAACAAAGTTTGCAAGCGTTGCAAAAAATTAACAAAGAGTCAAAATGACGTATTCGGCGCAGCTCGGCGCAAAAATCGGCTAAAAGCGCAGTTCGGCGCAAGATTTGCGTTTTGGAGCAGCTCGGCACAATCGGCGCAGAATTAACATCCCTGCATTTATTAAAACGGCCCCTTCAGATAAATACAATAACCTCATCATAAAAATATGATTGACTGATTGAAAACGGCCCTTCTACAAAATTACCTTCTAAATCGGACCTTTCTCACAAATATTACTCGTTAAAATGCCTTTTACAAATGTTCTATTTTTTCAGATCGGTATTATTATATTGCATTTTTCATTATCTTTGTCATTATCTAAGAGCTGAGTAACCTGAAAGTGCCCCTCTGCAATGTTTTGTTTTTACTGACTCAAGTGAGAACTCGATCGGCGTCATGCGTATTTCGCTTAGGAAATGAGGGAAGAGGGAAGAAAATATAGTTGAAAAATTCAATACTCTAGAGTTCGTCGCCAGCTGTATAGTTATTCCTCTTCTCTGTTTTAATTGTTTTGCACACTTGCAAGTTTTTCTCTCTTTTTTTTTTCTGAACGCTTTACTCTATTTAACCGGCTTTCTTATTACGCATTATTCATAATTATTACAGATATTTACTAACCATAAATAACTACGAATGATATAAAAAGTGTCTTAGCAAAACTACGTTGTGCGATTCTGAAATTAAGTGGGACTTCCAGAAATTGATCTGAAAATTGGGCGATTTGAGGCATTTTGCGAATACAGCACTTGCAATATATTATATTTTGCCAAAATTAAGCATATTAGTGACATTTTGCTTCACTACAGCCGTCGTTTGAAAATCTTTCATCAGCTGTACTTAGCTACTAACTCCCTATGCCGGAGAGACTGCTTACAAACTCGTTGCCATGGCAACGGTGCTGCCAATTTCTTGATCGGCTATGAGGGCTGTACCGAGGCCTCCGAGAGAGGAGAAAGATTCTTTCTCCTCTGTCGGAGGCCTCGGCTGTACCAAGACTCACAGTTGAATTGCGGGAAGATTAAAGGGCTTTTTTCTGAATGAGCGACCCGGCAGTTACTACAACACGTTGTTTTTTGTTTTTGTTTTAGATTTTTTAAAAATTTATCATAGAAATTCCATAATTCTAATCTGAATTTAAGAAAGTTAGTAGAATAAATTATTTTAAAGTATTTGTTGATAATTTTAAGTGCAGCCGGGCTGTACTTGCTGTATCCCACGAGCCGCCACTGGTTATTTATTTTAATCAGCTAGTTACAAAACTTGCTGCTTAAAATAAAATTTGTAATTCATACATTTTAATATACTTTTTTTTTACATTACGAAATTGAAGTTTAAGAAAGATGATTTATTGCTTTTAAGGGAACAGTTTACACCAAAGGTCAAAGAATCTATTTTCTTTCAGCTTGCTAAATTATAAAAATTTTGACACCTTATTTTTAATCATATGCCAATAATATCACGAGATACTGCAACTTTAGTTCCTACACTGAGTGCAATTTCATTGGCAAACAAACTTTTTAGATGGCCTTTTCTCCATGTTCATATTTTCTTCAATTACGTTTTAAACATGCTAAGGCCTTTTTTTTTTTTTTTTTTTTTTTTTTTTTTAATTTGAGATAAAGATTTAAATTTTTTTTTGTACATGTTCTTTATTACAGTTCTTATCTGATAAATCTGTGCATGGAATTAGCCTTCAGTTTTTTTTCTTTCGTATTTTACAGAAATTATATGAAGATATGTTACATTTTATTGTTTTATGCTGTATCGTATATCAGCACAAAAACTATATTAGACGTAATATTAGATGTATCTGAAAATCCATGCACAGCCTTGTGTAATATATTTTTGAAAATCCTTTTTTTTTTAATTGGACAAAAATCTCACACTATTTAACAGCAGTGGTTAAAAATTGCTGGTTTTATTTATGAAATATCCACTAAAATTACACGCAAAATTTTGCAGACTGATTATGAAACCCTGAAAGCTTGTCGCAGACCGCTACAAAACTTTCTGCCACTGGGATTATAATATGCTTTTAATATATAGCACTTTAGTGAATATTTAAAATCTGAAAGTGTTTCAGATTTTCTCCCTTTTTTTTTTCCTTCCGTTATTAGTATACAATGAAAATTATTTGTTTCTGTTTGTAGGTGTTTATCATTTAACCATCTTATTTTTGTAACCAGGGGTGGCCCGACACAGTAAGCATCGCATCTGGGTGCCGGCTTCGAAGGGGCGTCATTTGGAACTCAAAAACTAAGAGCATAAAAGGGGGTGTCATTTTTATATTAGCAGGGGGCGACACTTACCATAGGACTGCTCCTATTTGTAACCATCTTAATTTTAAATTCCATTCAGAATCTGAGAGATTTCAGTGCCAAGGAAGCCGGTGAGGAACAGTATTCTCTTCGAACAAGATGTATTAAGATGGCGAACTAACTGGTCGCTGGAGGGGGCTAGTAACTTGTATAAAACTAAAAGATACTGCTTACCCTTTGTAATTAACTTGAACATTGTACACTTTGGCAAGTTATCTCCACTTGGTGAGGTAGCACACTTCACTGGCAATTAGAGATTTGTTTTTAGAGTATCCAACAGATTTATTTGAGAAGGCAGAGATATGAATATTTCTGTCATTCCCAAAAAATCAGTTAGCATATTACTCTTAAAACTATACGGCTGAAACTAATTAAGTTCAACATGTTATAGTAGTATATTTTTAAACACTAACATAGTAAATGTAGGGTATCTTAAATAAAAGCACATTACAAGAAATCGTGTGGTTTAAAAAAAAAAAAAGAAAAGAAAATGCTATTGCAATGCACTCTGCATAACTGTGTAACGTGTATTAATCAGGAGTGTTAGAAAGAATATGAGTTGCAGTTCATGCATTGCAAAAGCGTATAATTAACATAAAGACGAAAAGAAAACGATAAAAGTTTAAACATACTCACCATAAAACTTTAACATTCCCACTCTAACGAAAGCAAATACAAATCGCAAATTTAATTTGCGAGTTAAATCTGTATACCTTTGTACAAAAAATTATCTTTACAAAACTGACTATTGAACTTATATCGTTATTGAAATGTTTTAAAACACTTTTGCAAGTCCTTTTATTTCTATTCGATCTATTATATTGCATTGCAAGGCTTAAACAACCACTTTCAGCCATCACGAGCTCCCCGTTAAAATCAAAACAAACTCGCTAGCTGCTAGCAGACAGGGTACAGCAGGGCAAATTCTGCGTTACGTCATATTAATAAACCCCATTGCTAGAAGACCTCTGATTGGTCTACATTCGATATAATCGATATCGTCTCTAAAAGTTGTTTTGGAGAAAGTGATCGGGGTATTTTCTGACGTCAGAGATAATGATCATCATTTTCTTCGAGTTTGCATACGAGATAGTGATGCCATCATTATTTTTTAGAAAATGATCGTATCATTATCACTTCATTAGTTGAGTTGTCTGCATATGGGGGCATGTTCATTGGAAAGTTTCTCGGGCAACAAAGTCCTGAACTCATCTTGGACCTCCAGCTGGTAAAGTCGCTTGTACAGTCTTAGAAGTTCACCATTTACAGTCTTTACTCGAGCGGGGCCATCGCTAAGCAACGGGCCTGCTTATGAGTTGCCATCGCTAAAAATGAGTTTATCATTGAGGCCTGTTTTCTCCAGTTACAGTATTCTATTTTATTATTCTAAGTATTATAAATGTTATATTATTTTAAAACAATTTTTTTATACTTTTGTCGTACTAAAGAACTTTAGATGTAGGTAATCGTTTTGTGAATCTTGCGCCATTTTCTTTCATGAAAATTTATCCTAAAATTCGAACATTTGCTCTGAATGTAAAGGTAAGTGAACGCTTATAATGTATTTAGAAATTCTAAAAATATGTATGTAAATCATGTTTAGTGAATAATTACTCATGTGTTATTTATAAATAAATTATTTTAATCAGAAATCGTATTACTCGAGTAGTTTTTATTTTTGTAAATAAGCATGACGTTGTGATACTATTTAGACAATTTAATTTTGCCAGTTGAAAATGTTATTTATCAGTTATATATGTCTTGATTATGTGATTAAGACTTACATCTGGTGCAGTGCAGAAATACAGTAAATTATAAATTATTGATTTTTGCCCGTTTATACAGAAACTTCAAATGTATCAGGTTGTAACGAAAGTTTTCCGCCAATACTGCTTGAGTCAGCTCATGAGGCACCTGCGATTGAGCTTGCGCCTTAAGTTTATGGAATGCATAGCACGACTAATAGGCATGTACTGACGTCTAACACCTTAGCTAGTTCTCGAGTGGTTGAATACTGATCTTCTTCAACAAGTTCGCGCAGGTGGCCCTCATCAACATCAGTCGGCCGGCCACAACGCTCTGCTTCTTGAATCCTTGTTTTTAACTTTCAGTACCAAACCTTCACAGTTTCATATGATAAAACAGTAGTACCTGAAGCTGTACACATAATTTGTTTACATTCTATAGTTGACTTTTTGTAACAGAACTGGAAGTAAATGATGGTTTGAATCTGGTAGCGTGATAGTTCCATTTCAGACACCTTGTACTTAATGATAACGATTTTTTTAAAAGATTTTAGAACACAGTGTTCTAAAGCGAGTCTCTTTCTTTCAAATGCAAAAAATTGTTTGATAAAATATGAGCAAACGCGAACTTAGATTGTTCGTGTTGACCGCCACAGACGATATTTATGGTGGCTGGAAACTTTCGTTACAACCTAATAGTTAATATTTTGTACAAGCGTTCATTATGCTTGCTCAATTCCTAAGTTCGATTGAGAAAGCGACAAAAGAATAATATATACTACATGAAATGTCTTTATTAAAGAATAATTAATTCGGGGATCGCGCTATACAGCGTATTTTATCAATTTTCTCCAATATGCAGGATATCCCGAAAACACTGAAATGCGCTTTAAAACATCATTTGTTAAAGATTAATCTTGAATTGTTTAAAATAACGTAGGAAATACGACTACGTTCATGAAATATTCATTATAAAAATGTCTTTCTCATTTGTGTATTTAGTTATTTTAAAGTATATTAAATATCCACTTGTGAAACTAAAATAAGCAATCATGAGAGTAAGCGATACTTTGTTTTCCCTTCAAATTATATGCATCTATTTTCTTTATGTAAATATATATCATAGCAAACAAATTAATCATGAGTTCGTACTTGAATTAGTAACACAATTACTACTTAAAACTACATTAAATAACGTTTGAAAACACTGGGAAGCTTGAGAAATGCCTGATGTATACGTGAAGACTGGAGCATCCGTAGGCCTCTTTGGATGGCTCATCAAAATACACGCGCAGGCCCGTTACTAATTGCGAAGTAGAGATGGCCAATGATTCGATGAGTCGAATCAGTGATTCGAATCTTGGTACTGAGTGGCTCAGTCTTTACACTCACTCTCTACTGATTCGAATCTCAAGCCCTCAAGGGAAATACATTCCAAGTGCGAAGGGAAGAAAAACTTATTTTCCCTTTGCCGTTCCCAGAGATTTTCCCTTACTCTTTCAACTCTTTTCGACTCTTTACGACTCTGAGTCGATAGATGATTTGAAACAGTAAATGAGTGGGTGTGGGTGAGTTGGTCACTGAGTTGGTGCAGCAACGAATCTTTACTGATTCAGTGTTTCGCTCTGTTTCGGTGATTGTATACTATCGTTGAGATTCGTTAGTTTTTCGAATCTTCTATCGACTCAGAGTCGAAAGGAGCTGAAAAGAGTTGAAAGGATGTTTCATTTAATTGGAGGGGTTTTTTCGAATCTTCTATCGACTCAGAGTCGAAAGGAGTCGAAAAGAGTTGAAAGGATGTTTCATTTAATTGAAGTTTTTTTTTCGAATCTTTGGTGTTTCATTTCTTGGTTGGTGGTTGGATTTAAGTTTTATCTGTCTGTGGGTGTGGAGTGGGTCGAACATCGTTTGCTTTTGGCGGGGGGCATAGGCATTACTTCCTAAGGGCAAGAGGGGTCAATCTCCCCCCCCCCCCCGAAAAAAAAATTAAGAAAATCCCTCCTTCCAACTTGTCTGGCTGATTTAATATTTGTTTAAAATTTAATGAAACATCCCTTTTCTACTTTTAACTTCAATATATGTCCCCCTGCCCCCACCCTCAAAAAAAAAAAAAAAAAAAAAACGTTAAGTTTACATGGTGGCGGATTTTCATGTGAAGGGAAATAGAATGAAATAAAGTTAGGATTGTGCTTGTCACTTTTAATGAAGGATACAGGGGCGGTATTAAGCGCTCTCACAAAAGGACTTTGTAGTAAGCAAAATAACATTTCGCTTTATTGCAGCAGATTTCGTTTTTTTTTTACCTTGTTTTTCGTTTAAGGGGAATGATTTTATTTTCTTTCGTAATTCAGAGAAATACAAAATAGGGTCTAAAGCAGTGGCGTAGTTAGTGTTATTGACAGTGGCGTAGCCAGGATTTTATTTCGGGGTGGGCTGGGTATCAAATTTAAAGATAAAGTTCAATTGTAAGCTAAGTAAAGGTTCCCTTTTATTTTGGGGGGGGGGGCAGCAGCTCCTCAGTAGGACTGGGCCAAAAATCGACATATCGGTTTTATTTCAACATCAAATATCCGATATTCCCATTTTCATTTCAGTGAAATCTCGAATTCGATAAAGGGCAAAAATACAGGCCGGCCAGGGGCGTAGCCAGAAATTTTTCATGGGGGGGGGGTTATGACTACTGCAACTCATATATATGTATACGTGTGTATGATAATGTAGTGAAGAATATACATTTTGTATGGCAAAAAATTCCACATGGGGGGTTATGACCCCCCCCCCCTTGGCTACGCCTCTGAGGCCGGCGATAAGAAAATCCTGAGATCAATACCAGCTTGTGATGCTTTTGCTACTGCTTTCTCTCGGAAAGCTTCTTCTTCTCTCATCACAGAAAAAACAGCTCCATGGTTTATTAGTCTAATTACCATAATTAATTAACGTATATCTCGGAAACTATCCATCGGAGCGCGTTTTCATTGATTCTCGACCCCCCCTAGATGTACACCCCCATCGATACATAAAATTTCGAATACTTTGACACCAAACTTAACCTTTTAATCTTACAGGCCCAGGGGGTCATGCGAAGCTCCCCTGTATTTTTATTTCGGGCAGTTTAAACACTAGTTTTACTGGAGCAAGGAGAAAGAGATGCTAACTGCCCGAGAACTCAGCGGAGAAGAAACCCGATGAATGGGTGAAGGGTGTTTAAATAGTACGGCTTTCGGCGCAGAGAGAGGGAAAATTTCTTTAGTTGTTTTATTGATTCAAGATTCGAATCACTGATTCGAATCATCGAAGTAGTGAGTGAGTTGAGATTCGAATCAGTAAAATGAGTCGAACCGCCCATCTCTATTGCGAAGGCCCCGGTCTGCGCTCGTAGAAAAGGGAAAACAGAAACAGCGAAGATCTTCAATGACGATGATAGCGCCATCTGTTTGTTCAAAATATAGTTAGTTTATTATAGTGATTATCCATATAAATTATTCGTTAAATTAGATTATCATCTTTATCTTCAATGAATATATTTCAACGCTCATTTTAATGAAACATAATTTTAGTTAATGAACATTAGTTTGTTAAAATTTTTTATTTGGGAATACCTTATTCCCCCGTACACGATATATATTTCGGTTACACACATAACCATCTTCAGTCGTTTCTGGATCTCTCACTAATGGCGGCTTCTTTTTATATCTTCTTCGTTCTTCTTCTTGAAAGTTCGATGCATGACGTCATCCCATGATTGGTCGATTGTATGAAGCGTATCGTTGATGCTGCCCTCTCGTTGATGCTGCTAATTTTAACTAATTAATCCGTCGTATTAAATTTTAACTAATTAATCTGCCGTATTAAATTTTAACTAATTAATCCGCGGTATTAAATAATGTTTTATATGTTTTTATAACATTAGTTTATTTAATAATAATCAAATAAAAATGACTAAAAATAAAACGTATTGAAATGTTAATTTTATTACCAGATTTCAAATTTGCTTTAGCTGATTAAAAATAAAAGGATAAATATGTTAAATTATAAATTTAATTTACATATGAAACACATGAATGTAAATTAAGCCACTTTAATGTAAATCTCTAAATTTTTTGGATTTTTTTTTCTAAAAAATTTAGAAGTATGTCAAGTGACTTTTTAAAAGTATCTTTTAAAAATTATTTTTATTATAAGAAATAAAACTAAATATGGTATATCATTATGTATTGAAAAGCTCACTGAAGTTTGCCTATTTTAAAGTAACTATTGAAAGTAATAAAAATAGCAAATAAAATTTTAAACAAGTATTTAAATCAAATGACTTATAATAACTTGTTGTAGTACATTCAAGTTTACAAATATCAGTATATCAGTTTATATTGATTATTGAAAACGTTTATTTCAAATACCATGCATATTTGCTGTTTTACTACTTTAAATAGTTACTTTAAAATTGGAAAACTTCAGTGAGCTTTTCAATACACAATGATATATTCAATTTAAAGTTTAATTTCTTTAAATAAAAGTATTTTTTAAAAGATACTTTTAAAAAGTCACTCGACATATTTCTAAATTTTTTAGAAATATGCAAAAAATTCAGAGATTTACATTAAAGTGGCTTAATTTACATTTTTATGCTTTTATTTTTCATCAGCTAAAGCAAATTTGAAGATCTAGTAATAAAATTAACATTTCAGTATATCTTATTTCTAGTCATTTTTATTTGATCATTATGAAATAAACTAATGTTCATAAACTAAAATTATGCTTCATTAAAATGAGCGTCAAAAAATATTCATTGAAGATAATAGATAATCTAACTTAATGAGTAATTCATATGGATAACCACTATAATAAACTAATTATATTTTAAACGAACAGATGGCGACAGCATCGTCATTAAAGCTCTTCGCTGTTTCTGCTCTCTCATCACGAGCATGCGTAGATGCACCTACTGGCCCAAACAGTTGGGATTGGCGAAAATGCCTTCAACCACGGAGATATATTATAGGAGTGGACATTCTCCATACCTGCTATACTGAATTTTTGGTACCGCAAATAAGTTTCAATTATGTAAACAATGGAAATCTAGTGACGTACAGCAATCCTAGCGGTAAAAGAATAAAGCATTTCCCATGCTGACTGATAACAAATTTTACTTGTTTTTAATTTTCCAACCTAGCATGTGAACGAGATTATGAACGTGAACGCTAAATTTTAATTAATTTCTTTTCACTTTTGCTTACCTGGTTGCCTTAGTAACAAATGAGTAAAAAAAAAGAAAAAAGGTGTTCTATCTTAAGATTATTAAAATATTGAGTTTATATTTGTTAACGAGTACACCCTCCAAAAAGAGTATTCGAGCAAAAGAGAAATTTCATACGTTGGTTTCGTATATTAAAAATTATTTATCATAGAATATGAATTAGGCTATCTATAAATATGACTTTTCATACTTCTATCAAGTTGTGCGTTTTTTAAAAACTCAATTATTATTCGCAAAACTAAAATAGGAAATTTCTCTCTTGCTCGAATACTTTTTTTGGAGGGTGTACATATATCGTGGCTAATAGAAAAGAAGTTTTCATCTGCCACAGTATATATTTACATTAGAAAATGGCTTTGAATTCATTACTGAGTTCTTTATGTAACATGAATTTAATAAATAATTAAAAACATTAAAAAGCCTTAAAATCTCCGTAAAATAGTAAAAACACGCACCATGAGCGCTTTCGACAGCTTAGCCCGCTGTCATCATCAGAACTGAGTCCGCTTGGCTCGTTCACCGCTTCTTCACCAAGACTTGTCATGACTGCTCGATCTGCGCATGCGCCATGTTTTTAAAAGCTGTCGAAAGCGCTCATGGTGCATGTTTTTACTATTTTATGGAGATTTTAAGGCTTTTTAATGTTTTTAATTATTTACTAAGGTATTTCCGTGTTTAAATTTTAACTAAATGAATTTAATATTTTAATATGAGATTTTAGCAGCAATTTAAAGCTGTGTTAAAATTTGTTGCAGCATGAAATAAATGTAAGTACTGCTTGTTTGAGTGTGATCGTCATTATAAATAAACACTTTAAATATTGCATTTGCACAAACTACCCAGACAGCACAGCAAACTTGCATCAAGCTTGATTTATCAAGTCAATAAGCTTGAAAATTCCAGTCGTGTAAGCTTGAATCAAGTGTTCTAGTTTACACTTGCCCAGCTTGCATTAAGCTTGACATTTCAAGCTTAAAAAATTTTCCCCCCCCCAAAAAAAATTCTAAATACACGGGGCGCCCACCCCACATACTTTATTTTTCCGCGCATTTTCCCCCTCTTTGCTGTAATTTTAAGTTATTTTAATCTGTTTCCATCGAGTGTCCATGGCTAGAATAGAACCCGGGACCTTTCGATTCGTAGCTGAGCGCGTTATCCATTCAGCCACTGGAGCCTTGTGCAGCTATGACTAAAGTTTGAAGTGAATTATTAAGCGGTTTTCTGGCTAGATTGATAAGTGGGCGATATGTTATTTGTTTTTTTTAATTTTTCCATGGGATGCATCAAAATTAAAATAATTTTATGTGTGATTTAGAGACTCTGCTCAGGGGCGTAGCCAGGGGGGGATATCGGGATATATCCCCCCCCCCCCCGAAATTTTTGGATTAGTGATGAAATTCAGTCTATTTATACACATATAAGTTCATATCCCCCCCCCCCAAAAAAAATTTTCCTGGCTACGCGCCTGACTCTGCTAATAGGGAAATAAACATAATATAAACTTAAGAGCAACACATGTTTTAAAACTTTCGCAACACATGAGCAATACTGCCGCTGGCCAAAATCGAGACAAACGACTGATTTTGAAATCAATTTTGTAGTATAATTGTATTTTATTTTGAAGAATTTCCATATTTGGAAATATAGAATGGGTTTACTTACTTAACACAAATTATGTGTTAAGTAATCTGAAATCAAAGAAACAGATAGTTAAACGTTACTTCGAAATGCTATATCACAGTTGCTAACATGCATGGAATACAAACACTTAGTCATTTTTGTAAATATTTCTTATAATAACACATAATTGAAAAATTTTGCTATTTTTTAACGCTAAAAATTCTCTTTACAAATGTGGTTAGTTATTTTCCTACATATTGGTATGCTATATCGATATAGAGCATTTCGAAGAATTAAAAATAAGTTTAAATTAATTTATACAAATGTAAATTTGAATTATTTTCATTGTTCATACTTTATAACTAAAAAAATTATTTAACTTCTGATTTTTTTTTTATCCTTTGTAATTTTATTTTAAAACTACAAAAGTGTAAGATTTTTGGGCCCTAAAATCTGTAGGCCCTGGGCAGTTGCCCCGTTTGCCTTGCCGGTAATAAAATAAACACATCTTTTATAACTTTCAGCAAGTTTGAGGACGCTAAACAATTAATGTCCATTCTCTTTTACAGATGGCGCCATCAACGCTCCTTTAAAAAGGAAAAATCAAGCGAGTAGCAATTGTCAAGCTTAAATCAAGCTGTATTTAAACTTGACAATTCAACTTGACTCCTGCAAGCTTGCTGCCAGCTTAGAATGAGTTGAACTGTCAAGCTTGCATTAATGCGTGAAATTCAAAGAAATGTCAAGCATGATTTAAGCTTATGTGCTGTCTGGGTACATTCTAAATTTACCAATTTTTCTTAAAATACAGCTTTTGGGAAAAATGATAACAGACATTACATACATAATATCACTTCGCTTCGAAACAATTGACTATATTAACTACAAAATAGTATTTTAAGACAATTATGTAATTAAAACACACCTGAAGCCAGTAATTAATATATTATATATCACTTTCATAAGTCTATGTATTTAAATTTTTGAAGTTTTGGTAATTCAATGATCTCCATTTACACTCATGTCCATAAATTAAGGATAATTCAGAATCACACAGAAATTGATCTCTAAAATAAAAATTTCACCTGTGGAATGATCACACACATCTTGAAGAAGAATATGCAAATTACAGGAAACCACCAGATGGCACGTCACAATGACGAGAGTGTAAGAGAGGGGTATATAAGGAATGGTGGCAAAGAAGTAAAATTGTTCACAAGCGCTGTGAAAGCCTTTCAGTGCAAAAACCGCATAGTTATGGCACAAAGGAGGCATTTGGATGATGTTTTACGTGGCAGAATTATCGGACGACTGGAATGTGGACGTACCCAGCTGGAAGTATCCGAGGAACTTGGAATCGCCCAGAGTGTCATCTCCAGGCTTTGGCAACGATTCCAAGATGATGGTAATGTGAGTAGACGTTACAGCACAGGTCGCCCCCGAGTTACAACGCCGAATGAGGACCGCTATTTGGCAGTTACTGCCAAAAGAAACAGACGGAGTACAGCATCAGACCTGTCTCGTCAGCTCTCTTCAGCTACCGGTACGACAGTTTCAAGGCAGACAGTGTACAGACGCTTAGGGCACATTGGTCTATATGCTCGTAGGCCTGTCAGATGTGTTCCACTTACCGCAACTCACTGTCGCCTGCGATTAACCTGGAGTAGAGAGCATGCATTGTGGACACCGCAACAGTGGTCTTGTGTGATGTTTTCCGACGAGTCCAGGTTTAGTTTGGAGTCTGATTCTCGCCGGACATTCATCTGGAGAGCGCCAGGTACCCGTTACCACCAAGAGAACACCATTGAAAGACACCGTTACGGTGGTGCAGGATGGCTCGTTTGGGGAGGAATTATTCTTGGTTCCAGAATTGACCTGCATGTTCAGAGTGTAACGATGACAGGCCACATCTATCGGGATGTCATTCTGGAACAACATGTACGTTTGTTTCGGGGCGCCATGGGTGCTGAATTTGTGTTTATGGATGACAACGCCCGTCCTCACCGTGAAAACATTGTAGACGAATGCCTTCAATCAGAGGATATCACCCGTATGCATTGGCCAGCATACTCACCGGACTTGAATCCAATAGAGCATGTGTGGGATATGCTTGGCCGACGAATTGCAGCCCGTCAACCCCCTCCCACCTGTCTACCGGAACTTCGGAGTGATTGCTTGATGAGTGGTGTAATATTCCCCAAGATCAGATTGATCATTTGATACTCAGCATGCCTAGGCGTTGTCAGGCCTGTATTGCATCGTCCGGGAGACATACTCCGTATTAACCATCCTACTAACCATGTTATACTGTTTTTTGTAAATAGGTTCTTTTTTGAAATTTGGTCAAGGGAGTAAAACTTGCAATTTTTATTAATTATGTCAAACATATAGCATCTTTTTTGCTCTTTACTTTTTGTTTAATAAATAGACTTTACAAATAAGTCAAATTTGTTTTGCTTCTTTCTCTTTCTTTGCCTGAACTTCATTATCCTTAATTTATGGACATGAGTGTACTTTGCCTCAATTGAAAGCAAGATGGAAATATAAACAACCCAAGATGCGCAGAAGCAGAAGATGGGCAGTTACCCAGTGTGCATTGCACCATCTGTTTGCAACAATGGCGTTATCCAACTTTCTAAGAGAAGTGTCCCCTCCTATAAACTTACCTTCGTGGCTTCAACATACTAGTGTTGGGTAACTTGCGCCAGAAAAAGGAATAGTGAGGGAGGCACTTCAATCAGTTTTGAATAGGTTCAAAGAGGGATTTCAAATGAAGAGGCAACTTCAAATAACGAGGCTACTCACTCATTCGAAGAGGACCTTCGAATGAGTGAGTAGCGAAGGAAATGAAGATGTTCAAATGGTGTCTGGTGGAAAAGGAAAGAGGAAATCAAATGAATAGGTTCAAATGAGGCAGCTGTACAAAACTTTGAATGAGTGAGGTAGCAAGGGAAATAAAGAGGTTCAAATTGTGTGTGGTGGCAAAAGAAAGAGGCCGTCATACAAAAACTTCGAATGTGTGAGGTATGAAGGAATGATGGTTTGTCATGTCCAAATCGTTTCCTGGAAGAGCGGCAGATGGCAGAGGGAGGCATAAACCTTTTCGGGGAGTTTGTTTATTGGGGAATTAAGGAATTGTTGAATGTTGTTGGTGTTACATTCCTCAACAGATTAATAGCCATGGCATCAGGATGGCTTTTCGGGATAGGGATTGATGTGTGAAAATAAATATATTCAGAATGTGCTGCATCATGCATTAAATATTAGAAAAATTTAATGAACGTTGTGTAAAAAAAATATCTGTAAGTAATAGTTGGACGTGGAAATGTAAATATTTGTAAGGGGGGGGGGGGGATGACGCATGTGCAGGTCCATAGCTAAACTGCATATATATACATATAATATTTAAGAAAAAACAAAAACAAGAGTGGGTGAGAGAGAGAGGCTGAAAAGCACATATTAAATGCTAGAAAAATTTAATGAATGTTGTGTAAAAAAATATCTGTAATAGTTGAACGCGGAAATGTAGACACTTGTAAGGGGAAAAATTATGCGTGTGCAGGCCCATAGCTAAACTGTTTTTATTTTAAAAAAAAACATAGGCAAAGATTTAAATATACCTATGCACATGTACACAAAGGAAACAAAATGCAAACGCAAGAATATTATTAACAAGGAAGATCAATTATGCTAAATGTATCGATCATGAAACACTTTCCAACACAACATTTTTGTACTTAAATCTGACAAGATTTTAGTTAGTGGCTAAGGAAAAGCTGCATGAGAGCTATCAGCCAGGGAAGATACCTTAAGCGGTGGACTTGTGACACCAGTCCGAAGGCCCCCTGCCCCTCATCACCACCACTGACGCACTCAGTGGCGTAGCCAAGGGGAGGTATAGGGGGTCACAACTCCTCATGAGGAATTTTTTGCCATACAAAATGTATATTCTTCACTCCCTTATCCCACACACATATACATATACCGGGGGATTCAAAATAGATCTTAAGGCGATTATTTTTTAAACCGTAAATGATCGAAACATATTTCCAATTAGAAAAGTTCATCAAATTAAGAGTAGCTTTCAGATATGGCATTTTTTTTACTGGGGGTTGTATACATATTAAAGTACGAAATTTAATTTTTATACGGTCCCTCCTTTCCTACCCTTTATATTTAGAAGAATGTTGCTCTTTGTCTAAGAAAACTAATAAAACAAGTCCCGTGTCTCTAAGTGAAATAGTTAGTAAGATATTGCAATTTGAAAATTTTGGCATTGTCGCCAAGCACTAAGGGGATGTCTCAAAAGTGAGAAAAATGTAATTACTTTTCAACTGACGTTAATTTATGTTAATAGTGACTCGATAGACACAGTTGACTCCTTAAATCCTAATTTAGTAGAATTTTCCTGGAAACCATGTTTGGCAGTTTTTTGAGAAAGTTACCACACCATAGTAACCTACGCCATTATTTTGTCATTCTCTTTTACATTTTAAAATTCCTTCTCTACAAGCATGATTTAATTAGTGGATCATCCCTCCCCCACCAAAAGAATAAATTATCGCTAATTTCATAAAGCAGTACCGATCATTTTAGGCAAAACTGTACCTGTTAATTTCACACATTTGAATGTGTTAATTGCTTTTCCCAACAATGGGATCTTTATTTATCTTTTATCAACTCATAGTTGATCCCTTAAAGTAAAGATTTTTTTCGCCTGAAAACTGACGCCAACACAGTAGGTAAAGTGGTGTAAGTCATCATTTTCAAAATTAATTTTCTCACTAACTATTTCACTTAGAGACAGGGGATTTGTTTTATTAAGTTTCTTAGGCAAAGAGCAACATTCTTCTAAATATAAAGGGTAGGAAAGGAGGGGCCGTATAAAAATTAAATTTTGTATTTTAATATGTATACAACACCCAGCTAAAAAATGTCATATCTGAAAGCTACTTTTAATTTGACGAACTTTTCTAATTTGAAGTATGTTTCGATCACTTACGGTTTAAAAAATAATTGCCTTAACATCTATTTTGAATCACCCGGTATGTGAGTTGCAGTAGTCGTAACCCCTCCATGAAAAATTTTTGGCTTCGTAACAGCACGTACTAAAGGGGCCGAAGGTGCGACTGCCCCCGTCCCCCAAGAAAAAAAAAAGAAATCAGGTGCTTTTAAAGTCTTACCCTTGAATATATATTTCTTAAATTTTGTTGCCTTGTACCTGTACCTTGTGGCATATCCAGAAATTTTTCATGGGGGGATTTACCACTACTGCAACTCACATATATGTATACGTGTGTGTTATAAGGGAGTGAAAAACATGTACATTTTGTATGGCAAAAAAATGTGAACCCCCCTATCCTCCCCCTTGGCTATGCCACTGAACTCACTATTTTCATGTTACATAGGCAGTGGTCTAATTAAAGGTGACTAATATGTTAATAATATAATAGTATAAAATGATGATTGGCAATATGGTGTGATCATCTATTAATTTGTCCAACACAGAGCAAATAAGAAGCCATATGACTTTGACGCAAATAATCTCATTTCCCCTTTCTTTAAGAGTACCATAATTATCATGCTTAAAAACAGATGTACAATTGTTAATAGGCAGGTTGAAACATACTCGTATTTTCATTGGGGCAGTAATAAAAAAAAAAAGGTACAACAAAGTGCAGACGTGTTTTTCATTGGATTTTAATGGCTTTTAAAAGAGCGATAGAAGGGAGTCACTATTGAGAAATGCTTCTGATGGAAGAAATTGCCTTCGAGATGAGAGGAGCTCTGACTTTGACTTTAGCTCGTTACAGTAATTTGCTAGAATGGAAATGTTCTGCATTTTTATTACCTCGACAATGAAAATTCAAGTCAGTTCCAAACACACAAGAAACTCCCCCTTTCCATTTTTCCATACCCTTAATACCTTATTTCTTTGTTTAGAGTGTAAACATATCGCTTTCAGTTTGCGTGTGTTTAAAAAAAGTAAAATAAATAACAGTAATACCAGTAGGGTAGCCAGGATTTTATTTCGGGGAGGGGTTATTATCAAATTCAAAGCTAAAGTTCAATTGTAAGCTAAATATTAAATTATAAGCTAAATAAAGGGTCCCTTTTCCAGGAAGGGGGGCTGCAGCCCAGTCAGGCTAACCCCTCCTGAGTAATAGCACCCCCGACTTATACGATAAGTGAGACTGATCCATAAACGTGTTCGTTGGGGTATAATTTCGCTTATAAATATACAATTACAAATTATTTTCAGTGGCGTACCTAGTGGGGGGCATCTGCCCCTGGGCGCAGCACCCGAGGGATGCCAAATTGTACATAAAAAATTCCCCATTACAGTTTGACAAATAGGAGGGGGAGTAAAAATTTCAGTTGTCCCCGGGCTCTGAAAACTCTAGCTACGCCTCAGATTATTTTTAACTGGGGCTGGAGAAACAGAAACTTAAAGACTAGGAAAACAATGATTTAGGGAAAAAAGTTTAATAAAATCTTAGAGATAACACACACACACACACACATATATATATATATATATATATATATATATATACAGTCGACTCCGGTTATAGTGAACCTCTGGGGACCAGCAAATTTCGTTCACTATATCCGAAGTTCACTATAAGCGAAGTATCCCCATATGAACAAGGAATACATTATATATACCGTAAATTCCGGCGTATAACGTGCACTTTTCATACAAAAAATAGGGTCGAAATTTAAGGGTGCGCGTTATACGCCGGTTATAAAAATGATAAATTTAAAAATAAGGAAAACCATGAGGAATTTTTTGCCATACAAAATGTATATTCTTCACTCTCTTATCATACACCCTTATACATATATGTGAGTTGCAAAGTCGTAACCCCCCCTCCCCCATGAAAAATTTCTGTCTATGCCACGGATTCACGTACATATAACTTACTCATAGCTGCTAACTACTAATTAACCACTAATATAATTAACCACTTTTTCTACATGATTTTTTGGATTAAAATATAGCAAAACTTTTGTGCTGCGCGTACGAGCTGGTTACTATTTCGAGCTGGTTACTATTATCAGTTGAAGAAAAAGAGGATGCTTTTTATCTGCTTTTAATGATTTTACAGTATTTCGGTTTATGGTAGAACAATGTACGTATGTTTTTGACTAAGTGTTTTACTTTATTTTGGTCTAACACTAGAGCCTTATTATCGCATTGGCAAATCGTGACTTTGCCGTGACTCGATATATATATCTTCAAATGAAAATATATATATTTTCAAATGCATTCGCAGTGATAAAGACACTATTGCTCCTGATGAAACCGCCGGCATTTATAAAATAAACTTTACAGACAACAGTTCTAATAAACCAGGCTGCTATATTGGTATGATGAAAAGGAAAATAAAGATCGAAAAAAGGAACACCACAATGACATTAAATTCATTAAACCCAGTACTGCCCTCTCAAAAATAGCCCAAGAACGCCCCATAGAAATCGACTTTAATAACAGCCAAAAACTCTCCAATTACAAAAATAACTATTACGCCCTAAACATGGAAGCTTTACAGATTATAATGAAAGATGGCGCTATAAATGACATGACACATGCGCAGATAGATCCTGGATGGAACGCCATACTGAGGAAGAGAGCAAGGCATTTTGAGACCAGAGCTGAAGAAGGTGGTGGCTGCCACTGAAAGTGCTACTGACAGATTTTAAGTGTTTTTATCTGCTTTTAATGATTTTAACCCTGTCCGTCCTATTGCTTTTAAATTATTGTAAAATCGTTATCTTAGATTACAGGCAGCTTTATACTTGGGACTCTTGGCAAAATATTAGAAGGTGAAATTAAATGTACAATTGTCATAATTAATGCCAGTGTTAGAATGGCTATTGGGGGTGGAGCAAGGATTGCAGTCAGAGAGTGTACCAGACTATTTTGGTACTATTTTATTTATGACAGTTTGAAAAAAATAAGAACTTCTTCATTTTATACTTACTTATCACACTTCACACAAACCAAGAAGATTTTAAGAAAGAAAGGGTGTAAGTCTATAATGTGATGTTTAATTTGATAATTTTTTGGCAATACAATGATTATTTTCCCACCAACAAATTTTTAAACTTGCAATGATCAGGTGAAACCTCTTATGATTTCATTTTGTGATGAAGGCAATGCTACATGGGTGCTATCTGCTTAAAAAGAGGATGCTTTGGGGAGAAGACTTTTTAAAGGGTTCTAACACGTATTCACGTTTTATCTGGAGAAAACCACCCAAAACTTAAGCTATTAGATCCACAGCCACACGGCAGGTCAGAACCCTGTACCAGACGCATAGTGAGAGCATCAGGATTGAGAAGGAAGAGCTATAAAAATATGCCATCTCAAAATTTCAAACCAGAGACCGCTGCACTGGCGCTGACTTGTAAAAAATATTGGGGGGTCTCGAATAAGTCGGTTGGGAGGAGATGGGGGGGCCCATAATCCATGTCTTCCCTATTTTTCTTATTCCATTAAGTACAGTTATAAAAAGTTCCAGAAATAAATGGTCTTTGTCTGGCAGCAATGCTTCCGGAAAATAACTGTTTTTTTCATTCACATGTAATGGTTAATTTCCATTCACGTTATCTTACGAAATGGTTTTTTTCTGTTATTTTCAGTGACAAAATCAGATTTTTTTCTGTTATTTTCAGGCAGGAAATTCTTTTATTTTTTCCTATTAGAGAAAGGTATTTTTCTTTTTTCCTTAATCACAAAGAAGGATTTTAAGCATTATTTAAAATTATGGAATCAGGTTTTGTATCACAATAAAAAGATATTATGCCTTATTTTCTAATAAGCAACATTATTAGATAAAACTGGGTACCTACATACTTCCAAAAAAATAATTTATTTACCCTCGAGCTTAGAATATAGTTTTTGTACATTAAAAAATAGTCATTTTTAAAACCAATATTTTAATTCATTCAAATACACTGTAAATACATTCAAACAGAAATTGAAGCACTTTATTCATGTAGTTATTTTTCACACGTGAGAAAAAGCTGTCCTAGTCCAACTTTTCCATACAAATATGTGTGTAGGTAGATGGATACACAACCTTAACAAACTTTTTACGCATTCTTAGTTGTTAAAATATAGAATTAGTTTTATGTAACTGCACCATCAGCATCAATAATAATATTTTTTTTGGGGGTGGGGGTGGAGGTGATCAGGTGGTAAAAAACCAGCATTGTTTTAAAAAAGTGTACATATATGTACATATAATGTTATAAATAGTCACCGATAAAAATATGTTTGAATTATTCGCTTTCTTCATTTTCTTTTTTTTTTTTTTATTATCAGAGTTGTAATCTATGCTCGAGAAAATAAATTGTAAATCAAGGCAAATACATTACATATATCTTAATACACTATGCAAAAAGTATTTTTTTTAATAAATAGAATATAATTTCACTGCAGTCTCTAGTTATAAAATAAATTCACAGTACAATCAGAATATAGAAATGCAATTATGGTTAAACCAGCTGTGAGATATAATTAAAGCAGAAACCAAATTTATTTACATGAAAAAGGTAAAATAGTACTTACTCTCTTTGACTGGAGATATCATAACTTCAATTGTTTTACAACAGCTACGAGATTTTTATAATCCAATCGTAAGAAACAATGCCCATTAAAGGGAAATCTTTACCGAAAGCATCCCCTCCATATTTAGGTTGAATTTATTTCACAACTCTGAATATAAAAAAGATGCATTTGGTATTCGGATATGAAATACAATTATCACAAGCGAATACATCAAGAAGTAAGCACCCACAGCAAAAGGATTTAGCATTAAGTAAAATACTATACTCCAATTATCTGCAGTCATCTGTTACATGCGTAATGCGACGATATTTTTGTACGTTTAAGGGATCTTAACTCCAAAGTGAACCGCAGACAGAATGAGCAACGAACATCTTGCATTCAAAATTGCTCAAATCAGCTTTGTGGGTATTATTTTGATTATGAGCGGAAGTGACTCTGAGACATTTCATTAGTCTGAGGTCGCAGGTGTCAGAAAGAGAACGGAAAATGCCCTTTTAGAACTAGACTTTCAGAAAAATCACAGATAATTTTCATTTTTTAACAGATCTTCCGTTAAAAAAACAACAAAAATCCTTTATTCGCCAATAAAGGAGATTCTCCCGTGAAAACCAGGTTGATATTGTCTGTGAAATTCAGATTTTTTATAACAGTGCAGGAAAGTATCATTATTCATGAGTGTGCCATATTTTTCTTCCTTGTTCCACAAAACATCTTTAGAATCGAAATCTATCTTAAAATTGCCTACTAAAACTGTTTTAGAATCTTTACCGAGCATATTCAACTGTACTTCACCATTTTAAATAATGTTTGAAATGGGCATCATAATCAATGAGTGTACCTTATTTGTCTTCCCTGTTCCATAAAACACTTCTTCGGAATTAAAATCTATATTAAAATTGCCAATTAAACTATTTTACAATCTTGCCACGCATATTCTACTTGTACTTTTCCTTTGTAATAAACTGTTGTGTGAGCCAGTTTCTAGCCCAAATTTGGGAGATATCGCCATGCTCAGTTCGGTTTCGAAGACTTAATTTTTTGCACCATACTTAGCGATCAATTATTGAACTCATATCATCATATCTGGACGCTAATGCTGGCCTTTTTAATTTGATAGCTGCATTCAATTTACCAGCTGATAGCAGTACAGATCCCCATTGATGGTTTTTCCCTGTTTCAGCAACTCGTAGTACACTGGATCTTTCTTGTCCCACCACAAACAAAGCAGTACTTTTCGTTGATGGATACTTGGTTTTTAACTGTTGCTATGATGTTCCTGGTTTGCAGTAAGATTTTTTTTTCTCTTAATATTCTCGTAAAGAATCCACTTTTCATCTCCAGTAACCAGCCTGTCCAAGAACAGCTCCAGATTGTGTCTAATCAGATGTGATGAACACATTCTTACAAGATCAGACACTGCACTTTATCTACTGACATGTTTTTCACTTTAAATATCACAAGTAAATGATGAACGGTAAAAAAGGGCACCTTTTATATTATACAGCAGCTAAAAAAACAAAAACAAAAAAAATCCGATTGACTCACTAGCCAGATTTTTTTTTTCTTTTTCTTTTTTTTTAAAATAAGAAAAATCACCTGCCTTTAAAATACGACAGAACTTTCCCTCCAACCCAATAAATACTCAAAATCAGTGTTTGAGTAGGATCTTTTTAGAAATGTGTTGAAGTAAGAGGGAAAATTCCCATATTTCTACAACAGACAATTGTATCATTACACATGATTTGGCGGCTCCTTTAATCAGAAGCTTTGAGAAGCTGCCACTACAGCTCTGCCTAAGTTAGGCTTTGAACACAAGTATTATTGGCCTACCAAAAATTCCACATGAGAATGGGGCCCACAAACATCAAAATAAGCTATCTTACATTTCTGATTCATTACACTCCAGTCAGGGGTATGTAAATGCAGTGCACTCTTGTGTTTAGAAGCTAAGTTGATTGACAAACGATAGTAAATTTATTCTAGAAATTTTTTCTGTATAAATCTTCCCGTTGTGTGTGTAATACTACTTGTGTCACTGATGGCCTTCAGTTTCATTTCAACTAACTGTACACATTTATCTGATTTGAGAATAAAGTTGCTGCTTGCAATTTTATGCGGTATTCAGAGCTTGACTAAGCCAACACAAAGTCCATGTCAGATATCTCTTATGGGGGACCCTACACACTGATATAGGCATTTGCATTCACAGATGCATAAAATATGCTAATTTTTTTTTTGCTTTTTCTCTAGGTGTGGAAGTTATGTGTCAACGTTGAATAAAGAAAAAGAAATTATAAAATTTTTTTTTTAATCTTCCATAACTTAATTGAATGGTTTATGAGAACTGTAATTCTCTCTTTTTCCCTTTCTTGGGTTCTTGACCCTATACTTTTCCCCTATAAAACTTAAGATTGTTCTTTTTGTGATTCTAAACTACTTACATAATAAATTATTTTTCAGCTTTAAAGTAGCTAACTGATTTTCCTTAATATGTGGCTGATTTATCCAGTTTCATTTCCCATGCAATTAAAATTCAATAAACTTGATAAATGTGAGCTGACTTTTCTAAAGTCCTGGTTAGTCTTTTCTATTTTAAAATTTAACACTTATTTAACTTATGTGTTCGCTCTCGTCATTGCAAAGACAATAAAAATTTTCTCTGTGACCATACTTGCTTTCCAATAAATATCTTTTAAAGTGTAATGAGTGCAAGACCCAACATTCACACAAGCATGGCATTCACACTAGGATCCTTGTTAGAATTCAACACTGGAAAAGGCAATCTTCATTGTTGTGTCTTTGCAAAGTTGGAAGTGCACAGGATAAACCAAGCTTGAAGACATTATCTCCTCACACGCAACTACTTGGAGTTAATGGGGAGTGTAAAATAGTTTTTCATTCTTGCCAACGACCTGAGTTTGAAGTCAGGAGATGCAACTGATATACATGTTAAACTCACAAATAATTCACACATTTCAAACAACATACAACAATGTGCTTTCATTATTTTTAGAGTTAGGAAGAGCTGCCCCTTCTGTTCTTATCTTTGTCAGAGTCTGTTAAAATTCCTTTTTCTCAAGTATTTATAAATACAGTCAGTCGCCATAACCTTTCCTAATGCACTATACTATATCATCTTTAAACTAAAACCCGGATAGCGAATTGCCAGGTTAAGATCCATAATAAAATCTCAGTCTTCCTTGATACTGAATTGTTGATACGGCAGGGCCGTAACCATGGGTAGTCCGACACGATAAAGAAGGTAAGCATTGCATCGGGGCGTCATCTTCGAAGGAGCGCCATTTCGAACTTAAAAAAAAACTGAAAAAAACTTCATCTGGGGCATAAAAGGGGGCGCCTTTTTTATGTTTGCAGGGTGGCGCAACGTACCCAAGGGCCGCCCCTGGCCGTAACTAAGATCAAAGGCTGGGAAGGGCTCTGAATCTAGTATATAGTAGGACATATGGTAGACTTGAAATGGATAAAAGTCTCTAAAATTGATACTGACCGTAATGTGCTGAAATTCTTTTGAGTGTTCCTGTAGCAAAAATATAAATGATACAGACACTATTTTCGATCGAGATATACATTTTGTAACCCTTAACAACATATATCATTTCTGAGTATTTTGAAACAGCCCAATACCTCTAAAATACGCTTTAGTGAATTTCTGCCCATAAAGTGAAATGTATTTCAAATCTCTTGCGTGGTCCTATACATAAACTATCCAAACGATTAGGACCAAAAAGGGAGG
The DNA here is from genome assembly GCA_038373885.1 of Cheiracanthium punctorium. Taxonomy (NCBI): domain Eukaryota; kingdom Metazoa; phylum Arthropoda; class Arachnida; order Araneae; family Cheiracanthiidae; genus Cheiracanthium; species Cheiracanthium punctorium. The sequence continues at coordinate 27,408 of JAWZYV010014997.1, read as the reverse complement.
TTCACAACTAGATGTTACAACAATCCTAAATATTTTCTTCTTTCTCTTTTTTCTAACACAAAAACTGATTTGCAGATATTGAAGAAACTAAAATTATTAGTACTTGTCCACAGACTAATATTGCTTGAATATAAAACAGTAATTTGCTTCCAAGAGCCAAAACTGTTGAAACACATTATTTTACATTAGTTTCCAAAAATTAATGAACTTAAAAAAAGAGTAAGTTTTAAAATATCTTGCAGCAATTATAAATAACTGAAAGCAAACAAACAAAGAAACACTTTACTCAACTTTTTAATCATCAGTATCATTTAATAAAGAGTGAAAACCTTCATAATAGGTATCCAGTAATATGTCTTTTGACACAGAATCTATATTACAGTCTTTAAGAATTGATTCATGGGGCTTCACCTTTTGTATTTTCTTTGACAAAGAGTTTCCTTTTGAATTAGTGTTTTGGAGTCTTGTATAAAATCTAAATTAAAGAAAAAGTAATTAAAATAAGATCACAGGTATTAATTTATTTATTACATAGAAATCTCTGTCTATATAGCAGTGTGATATATCTCTCCTATTGACTTTTAAAAGTTTAGAGTTATCAATATTTATACATAAGTGAGTGTGGCAGAAAGTTTAGGGAATTAGTGATTCCTCTAAAGCATGAGCATCAAATCATGGTGACAACAGATATACAGAAATGTTACTAGGCAAAGCCATGCCTATGACAGACAACAAAAATTGTGCCTTCATTCTCATATAACGTACACATAAATAGAGTTTATTTATAATGGTAAATTAATTTTTTAGAAATTCAATGTATTAATATTTTAATGTAACAATAGCCTATTGTAGTTTCCCTGAAAGTTTTATATACTGTAGCAGAACGAGATCTCCTCCACGCACACAAAACCTTGGCAATAAGGCCAAACAGGCGGATACCTTTTGCTCGGTTGGAAAACGCCAAACAATCTCCTTTCATTGATGACTCAGACAACGAACATGCATTATCTTTCTCGCCCTAAGCGACAGATGGAGCCAGCACTGACATCATTCATTTCTCGCTCATTTAAAGGGCACAATGTGCAACAGCAAAGCACACATCAGGTGGCACATTTCACATAAGTCCACAATGTTTGGCAGCAACCTCTCAAAAGTCCACAATGTGTGGCAAATTCCATAATGCTCGGAACATTGTTCATCAACTTCCAACTGACTCTTTGGGGGGAGTAGCGTGACAGCATGAGATTGCCTCCACGCACACAACACCTTAGCAATTGAAGGCTGAGTAAGGGGGTACTTTTGTTCAGCTGGATTGTGCTGTAATCTACCATGCAGATTACACCAGTTCAACCTCGGTCTCGCTATTTGTGCTCCCTTTAATATTAAGGGTCTATGATACATGAGCTGCGAATGACACATATATTGATGTTAGAACATTGATTCAATAAACCCTCAACACAAAATTCTCTACTATGACATTGTTTGCAGAGTAAACAGTTTTTAAAAAATGTCTTTAACAATCTTTAATGTTCATGAAAGTTCATTTTACACGCCCAATACAATTTTTCTCTTTAACATTGAAAAAAAAAATGTATTAAAAAATACCCCAGTACACAGAAAGAAGATTTCAGACAAGAGGTTTAGCTAAAATATTTTTGCTTTGTTAGTAAACATGGTTGTCAGCAATTTTTTTAAGTAGTACACATATAAGTGGCTCATGATTACCATTACAGTTCTCAAGAATTTTTCTGGGCACCTAAAATTTTAAAACTTTCAGCAATCTCAGGGTAATTTATATATATCAATGGCACATTATTTGGGCTAGCTATTCTACCTGAGAGGCACAACGAATACCATTTTCCATAACTTATCACTTTAAAAATTGACAAATTTTAATAATTCTAATAAAAAAATCTGGAATGACTTCACTCCACTTTGCGAACACTTATGATTAAGATCATTACCAAGCATTTAAATAAATTTTAATTGATGAACAATTCAAACATATATACCAAATTAAAGCTCAATCGAAAGCGCCGTTTAAATGCTTGTGCACTTTCAAGAATTCCTCCCCATATGCCATAATGTAAAAGAAATCTTTGTCGTAGCCCTGTAAGAAAACTATACACACCAAAATGAATGCCAGTCTTATGATGGTGGTTTATAACATTTATACCTAATTTGAGCTGAATCAAATGTATCATTTAAACGCTAGCGCACTTTCAAGAATTTCCCCCCATAGTCCATAATGTAAAAGAAATCTTTGTCATAGCCCTATAGAAATACTATAAGTCCTATACACACAGTTCCGGATTAAGACAGCGCGGGGCCTGTAGCAAATGTTATCAAGGGGCCCCATGTTCATTAACGAAACCTGAAGGATTTTTTTTTGAGGGGGAGGATTTAACTCTCATATTATAGTAGTATAGGTAAATTAACCGAGAAAATAAACAGTGCTAATTGTATTATAATTTATTTTTAGTGTGAATTAATTAGTTAATGGGATGGCTAATGCTAATTAAATGTAAATAAAACTAAAATTTTCCACGCGTTAGATCTGGGAGGGGTTTATCCCAACCCTCCCTCCCACTTGGGTGCGCAAATGTCTAGGTTTTGTGCGATAATGAAATAAAACACAACTTTTACGAACTTTTCTTGATTTAATATGAGCAAATTTGAGCTAACACTGGGCAAATCAATTTCTCCAAGTAAATTGGTATGCGGAAAAAATGCCCCTCAAAATATTGAGTTGTCTTTTTTCTGGGGAGGGCGGGAGATTCAAGGCGGGGGGCTAAACAGATAGCGGGACTGACGATATTTAAAGGTATTTATACCTACAACTCAGGATTTTTTTTATGAATGTTAATGCTCATGGGTACATATTTCGAGTTTCTAATACCCCTCCACCCACCCTTCCCCATATGCAAACATATAATTTGACAAGTTCTCATACATACAATAATAATTGTTTCTGTAAAATTTCTAGAGTGAGAAAACAAAATGTGAGTTTACTAATAGTAGGTCTTTACTAATAGTAGTTTGCATATTATTAACTTCATGTATTTAATGGATTAATTCATAAGAAATCAAACTGCGTATAGGCAGATCTAGCGCAATTATACTTTTGCTTTTCAAAATACACTGCATGAACGGAACGCATTCAAACTGCACATGCGTACAGAGGGGGTCTGTTACTTCCACATTCAGCTTGGAGCACTTCTAATGGCCATTTCGTTCGAGTTCTACAAGCATGCGTGCATTACTTTTAAACCTACCTTCGTAAAAATGATATAAAATATTTTGTTTTAAAAAACCTTAATAAGAGGATGGTATCTTTTCTAAATAGAATAATCAATATAGTAAGTAATAAAAAATTCGGATAAAACATTCATTATCGTATTACTTTCAAATGTTTTTGTAGGATATAATAATATTAAATGTGATCAAGTATTTTGCGAGTTTCTTTGTAAAGCAAGAGTATCAGGAAAAATCTTCGTTTTCAGTTTGCCTGGGGTTATGGTTTCCCAGATACTCCGACCGACTTGTCTTTGTGCAAAGATCCCCCCCCCCATTCTAATTATTTTATCCGAACGATCTTACTGGCATTCGCGACCTTGACCTGTGGTTTCGACCAGCCAAAAGCAATTCTTTTATATTTAACGCTGCTAATTTCCGCGATTACTATTATAATTTATTAGAGCTGCTGATCCTCAAAATATAAAAAATGGCGTACATTCTATATCTAATTATTGTTTGAAATAATAATTCGACTGTTTTCAAACAGTGTAAAATATAAATAAATATATACATAAAAATAAAGCAAGCTAAACACCGAAAGCTTTCTAAAGATGGTTTACTCGCTATTTCATGCACCTTCGAATTTCGCCAAATCCACCCCCTTTACTCTAAGAGTAAAGAATTTGGGACGGCCCAACATCCGATTCAATACTATCCTCATATTTACAAAACAAAATAAGTTTATATCCAATATTTAAATAAAAATTATTGTTTCGAAGGGGAATGTCTTTTTTATGGGCCGCGTTTTTTCCTACATTCCTATGGACCTCAGCTCTCGTGGAAATGCAGAAGTTCAACTCGCTTTCCAGAGAAAATCTTCAGAAATAGCCACAAATAGTTCCTGTATATTGAGTCATTTTGAAAAGTTTGATTACAACTTTATTAAAAAATTCATTCGATATGTTACTGCAAAGCTCCTGAAATGATTGTGGCCGGGTTATTCATTAGGCTTCTCAGCCTAATGAATAAACCGGCCTACTGACGTATTAATGCAATTTTGTTGGTGGAGGCTGTTAGGTGGAAGATTCATGTACACATCTATTTTTTGGAAGTAAATTCGAATTGTTACATTAATTTTATTTTTCTCGGGTGGGGCGTTCACCCCCTCCGACCCCTTGCCATTAATACGTCCTTGAACTTGCCCTCACTCTGTTCTTTCATTTTGGCACTTAGTTTTCTTTCTATATTTGTTTATTTCTGGATTCATTCAGCAAATAAAGACAAACTGGTAGCATTATTTGTAAGGAATGCATTTTTTAATGGCCATACACAGGTGGGTAGTCCTATATAGTAAGGGTGTGGATGCACCCTCCTCCGAGTAGCGATTTTTCTCAAGAAAAAGATAAAAACCTGCTCGATTTTAATAGCACTGTAGGGCTAATGATGAAACTTTTTTCTTTTTTTTAATTCTGCTTCTTCCGCCGCTTGGACCCTCTCTGAATTTTTTTTTCTGGGTAGTGCATTTTTTGTTCCTCAGTGTGTTAGAAATACTCTCGTGTGTGTCTCTTGTTGCTGCCTTTAGAATACTCATTCAGTTTAACCTAGGTAATCAGTTGACTAAATAATGTAGGCATGCGACAGCCACGCTAAATTTATATATGTTACGGCCAAAGCCTGAAGTTCGGCCAGTTCGCGATTTGGCTGGCCGATTTGCATTTTGGCCAAAGTCCGAAGTACTTGCAATTAATATTGTATATTCTACTTTGGCTGGCCATTTCGCGAAGTGGCTGGGAATCCTTGGCCAAAGCCCAATGTGATAGTGGTAGACTGAGTGGTATCTATTTGCCTTTGCAAAAAGTTTCCTATTTTTTGAAGCGATATTTCGGGAGACAATGTGATCTGGGATCTTTAGCATTAGGTCTATGGAGCAGAAAAAGACTAAGGATACCCCTTAAAGGTAGTTGAAAAATGGAGTACTTAATTTGCCTTTGTATTCATACAAGTTACGCAACGCATTTGCTCAAGATATAATTCGTCCTTTTGAAGGGCGCAAATCCAATATTGTTCACTCTATCTCGTTGTTTCAGCGTAAACGCTCACTGAATAATTTCTATTATGGCTTTAATATGAGAACAGAATAACACGAGATCATATTTTTATATATTACAAGCTTATTTTTAACTCAGAGATGTCACTTATATTTGAACTCGTTTCTAAAACAATTTTACTTTTAAAAAAAGAAAAGAAAAAAGAAACAGTACACAGAAGTACTCATTTTTAAATACTTCATTTTTAACAGTGTGTAAAACAATCTGCTCTTGATTTCTTTCTTCCTACTTTGGCCGATCGTCCCAAGCCACTTCGCGAATCGGCCGGCCAAAACCCGAAATCAAGGAAAGATCGGACATTGGCCACTAAGTTTACAGCAGCGTTGGCCAAAACGCTAATTGGGCGGCCAGTTCGCGAACTCGCTGATTTCGGGCTTTGGCCGTAACATATATATTCTTTCAATGAGTTATTTACAATTGATTTACAGTTCCATAACAGAGCTTGTACATTGTCTTATCAAAAAAAAAAAAAAAAGAAAGAAAGAAAGAAAGAAATAATTATGATATTTATCTTTTGCTTAAAAAAGCTAGATTTAGGGGGGAGGACAAAAACTTTCAAACTACAAGCGCGGGCCCCCAAAGGCGCGGGGCCCGTAGCATTTGCTACTTTTGCTATATTGCTAATCCGGCACTGTATACACACCATAATCAATACCGGTATTATGATGGTATAACATATATGCCCAATTTGAGCTCAATCGAATGTATCGTTTAAACGCTAGCACACTTTCAAGAATTTCCTTCAATCTAAAAGAAATCTTTGCCGTAACTCTGTAGAAAAACTATAAGTCCTATACACACCAAAATCAATACTGGTCTTGCGACGGTGGTTTGTAACATATATACCCAATTTGAGCTCAATCGAATGCCCCGTTTAGGAGCTATCATGTTCGCGCACACACACACACACACACACACACATACATAAATGTCGTAAAAATAGCATAAATGAATTCAGAAGACCTGAAAACGTGTAAATACACCAAAATCTCAAAGTCGAATTTTTTCGCGATTACAATACTTTCCTTACATGGTACATGTTCGGAAAGTAAAAATGCAATATCTTTAATGAAAAATCAGCAAAAAATTTCACGCTGACAAAAATGCAAGCAAAAGGCTTCACATAGAAACAACAAAGCCTTTCAGCCATGCTAGTATGGTGGGTGAGGTTACATGGATTTAGAATGGCATGATACATAAACTTCATATCAAAATTACTTAGTTTTCAATGTGATAATTAGACAGCATTACATAATTTCTTTGAGTTCTTTTTGAAGGAGAGGACACAGTTCCCATGTTTTAATGTATTCTTCTCTATTATATTTAACCTTTTTGAGTTACATTTTAATGTCACTGTAGAACAATTCATGCTGTGATTAAGGAATTATAAATTATAAATGCAAAATCAAAAATACTTTCTGATATCAGTTGGAAAAATAATTCTTCTAGAAATGAGGAAACTGCCCGTAAGAAAAATGTATTTATTTTTTTAAAAATATCACACTAAGAGAAGGAGATTGGAATGTTTCTGTTTAAATGAATGGTTCACTTTCTGAAACTGTCATACAACTAACCCTTGCATATTTTTATTCAATAGCTAACATAAATAGGTACGATGCCCAGCAATTCACCTTTAGAGGAATAGAATCCTGTTTATGAATCTATTTACTTTCTTCTGAGCTTCAGGTAATATCACTTCAGCTTCATGACCTTTTGGAGATTTTTCTCCGGTGAAAGAAAAACCTACGTATCATCCTCCAACAGCCGAGAGTCCCATTGTATTTGAAGTGTTTGAAGAGATCCTGAACTGTGTTCCTCTAGGACTGCCAGAACTTTTTTGGACAGAGTTGATGCTTGATGAGGCAGATGTGCCTCTTGAAATTATATTGATGTTCACAGAAGACTTATAGATGTATTCTTATTACTTTTAAATATGTACGTGAAACAATAATACTTAATCAAGATTATTCAGTCTTTAACTAAACTATTTTCCATCCTGATAGTGCCCAGATAAGCTTTATCATTTTTCTACATGTTCATTTATAATTTATTTCATTATGTTTTTCTAATACAGTTTCATAATTGATACTTAATTTGTAGAACAATGACTGTAAACCTACGATGTGATTAAGCAATTTCATGTAATCACAGGCAAACTTCTCACTTTCACATACATCTTCATATTTACTTCGCTTACTGGAGTGAGACAGCCCACCTTTGGAATCCAACATATGCCACTGATATACAGGGTGTCCCAAAAAGGAGATAACATGCTTTAATTCTTTATCTATTAGAGATAAGTGGGCAGTGTAAATTGAAAAAATGTTCAAAATAAAGTCGGAAATAAGAATCTTCAGAAAAGAGTCCTCTCATTAATTTTCAAAAAGTCATACTTTTTAAATTTGTATATGAACCCTGTAGAAAAACATTACCAACTGGTAAAATGTGCCCCCATACACAAATGAGGTGGTGTACCAAATTTGAGCCTTTCATCATATAATGTCGCAGAGATATCTTTAAAGAAAGATGATAGGGGACTATACATGATTTTGAACATAAGCATTTATTGCTAGAGCAGGAAAAAAAATTTCTTTTGTAATTTCTGTACAATCCCTGAAATGCGATCATTTGACGTGATTTTTTTCCCCTTCAAAAGCCATTGAAAAGGGGTTTAAGTCAGTATTATATTTATTTTCATATCTCTGACACTTTTTAAGGTATAATTCTCAAATTTTGTATGTCACCGCATCAGTGTATGGGGCACATTTACTAATTGGGAATTGTTTTGTACGGAGATCGTACATAAATTTAAAAAGTGTAACTTTTCGAAAATTAACAAGAGGATTTTTTTTCTTAAAAGAGTCTTATTTCAAACCTCATTTTGAACATTTTTTCAATTTACACTGCCCACTTATCTCTAATAGATAAAGAATTAAAGCTTGAAACCACATTTTTGGGACACCCTAAATGTGATATCAAGCTTTACTATTAACTGTGTCGGGACACCTGTATATATACACAGTTAATAGTAAAGACACAAATCAAATAGGATGATTACCAACTGTATTACTCTAAGGGTTTCTTAAACTTTTTGGTACCCCATAATAATTCCGAAAAACTTGTGGGACCCAATAAGCATTGTGCAAATCCGATTCACATGCAAGTGAAACTGTCAGTTTCTTCACTTGTACAGTAATATAGTTTTGCAGTTTTAGGTAATTAATTTTAACATATAGAACAATATGGAAATACTAAATAAGTAACAAACTTAACAATATAATACAATTATAAAAAATTTAATTACTTGGCTAAATTCAAACATTAACAATCATTTAGAGATGGACGGATCATTTATAGATGGTTATGGATCTATAAACATATTTATAGATCCGTAATTAAAATCTGTTTTTTTAAATAGACTAAATTTTGAATACATAATTCTAGAATGATTTAGATGGCAGAAATGTTAATTCTACCATTTAAATATTAGTATTTTTTCAACCTTCGAACATGAATTAAAAGAACCATTACATATCAGAAAAACTTCCCTCCCACTCTCTTCCCTTTTAGAATTTTATATGAAAATCATTAAAAAGAGAAGTTTTACAAAAAAAATTCCTTCCATCCCTCCTGTTTTTTCGAAATTTTTGTGCTTTACGAAAGGGGCCGGGAAGATTTTCGCCCCGCCTTATAAAATTTTTCTCGGGGGCCCTGAGTGTAGCCACCTGGAAGGTAACTATTGAGAAAACCCACTTACTTCTAACATCTTATATGTGAAGATTAAGTATAAATGAGAAGAGCGTGCCTGTTTATTTTTAATTACATTATCAAATTTTGGCAAAATAATTGACACTGCAGGACAAAGCACTTCTTCAATATTCTACAGATTTGATCGGCACTTTGATTTTATGGTGGTTAAAGATGAAACTGTCATAAAATTATTATAATAAGTCAAAGAAATATCAAATTTGCTAAAAATTTTGGCAACCCCTGCAGCAGGTCTCGCGACCCCGATTGCAGTTGCGACCCACAATGATTTTTAAAAACCCTGCTCAACTGAAACAAACACCAGACCAAGTGCTCATATAGCACAGCATCAAACATACTCACAGAAATAAACAGTTATACTGTAAATAATAATAATAATAACTATTTACAATGAATTACTATGATTCTTTTCAGGGGTCTACATATGGTAAATTGTAAAAAATATAATAAAACAATACTCGCCTTTCTATTCTTTGCCAGTTGTTTTGCATTTTGTCATTGCATGTATTTACAATAAATGAAATGTACTGTAAAAATATCAATATTGAAGATTAATGATACATTACAATTGAGCAACATATATGAATATAACAAAATTAAGCACACTCTCAAAATTCAAAATTTCTATTAGCTTCCCTTAAAATTCTTTAGGGGGCATAGCAACTTTGTTTTTCAAACAAAGGATTTGTATCAGGATCTAAATTTAATAAAAATGTAAATAATACATCCCCCATCTTTCTTACGGTCTTCTAACACCATCCCTTGTAAGAATTTCCTAGGGCTGGGAGACCCTGGCATTTTAATAAGCAATAAATGCACCTTTTAACATGCGATACTCTATAAACTACGTAAATGGCATTTATAAAATTTGAGATGCAGCTCGGAGAGCAGCTTCTTTGTGTTGCAATCACCTATTCAACATGCCAACAGCATATAGCCTGAGTGACTTCCAATCTCTGGTTATGAAGGACTCTCCTATCTATTTGTCAGCTACAACTACCAGCAGTGGATGGCCAGAGATCTCAACGAAGCCCAGCTCGGGGCTCAAAGCTTGTTACGACGGAGTCTCCTGCTTCTGTCCAGCACCAAAACATTTCATGAATATAAGTTCAGTAGGAAGTCAATTTACTGTAATTCTCCATAAACCACAATAATATGATGTAGACAGTTAAAACGCAACTAAGAAATTTCTACAATCTGCATCTACTTATATAAAACACTAACGTATGCAGTACCAAAATTGATGATATTTTTATGCTGCGAATGGCAACAAGTAGATGTAAACATTAGTGTAATAACAATAACACATGTGCGTAATCCAAATTAACAACTTAATGATGCAAATGAAGCAAGCATATTCATTACTGGTTACGTTTACTTATGTTTGGCAAGCAGTAGCTAGATTACAAAATAACAATAACACAAAATAACAATAACAACAGCACATACGATCAAGATCTTTCAGATATTTTCACAGCTTTAAAATATCTAATTTAAAAACACATAAAACATTATTAAATACGGCGGATTAATTAGTTAAAATTTTTTATTTGGGAATACCTTATTCCCCCGTACACGATCCGCCGTATTTAATAATGTTTTATGTGTTTTTATTATGTCTAGCCGATACCGGGCTTTTTAAGTATTTTATGTCTTGTGTTTCGACAAGCTTATACTCTACACTTTTGGTCTTCATCTACGTGCCTTCAAGTTTTTGTGCCACCATTCAAGCTTTTATTCATCTCATGACGCCTATTACGGTTGAGCCTCCGAATGTGGAGCATATATACAGTAAGTTAAGATGTTTTTCCAAGAAAAAAGTTAGAGAATTTCAGCATATCAATTTTTTAAAAGACTGTGTACATTTTAAAATTACCCCTAAATTCATGAAAATTAAAAATAGTTTCCTTCTTAATGAATTCTTTTATGATATAAAGAATTTTGAGCTATGCTTACTTAAAAAATACATTAGGAACAAATTTAAATATATAGCTAAATTAACGAAAGAAGAAAAAAAAAAATTTTACAACCACAAACTTCAAACCATGTGCTCTTCGGATGATTACCGTTTAAAAGTCGATAAAATAAACAATTTTTGCAAGAAAGAAAAAGAGATTTACCACAATAACCACTATAAAAAACTTAACTTTTGGATGAGAAATAATAAATGCGATAAACAAGGTCAAACTAAAAAAGAAGATCAATTCATTAATCTATCCTTCTTAACTCTTACTCAACAGCAAAAAGCCACTCTAAACCTAGGTCCCAAATTCATTCTTGATGACAAAATAGATATCAATGATACCGTTGCGAGCATTGAGGCCGCCATTATCTCATTACCCCCCTCAGATAAACAAGCTATCCGTATGCATGCCCCACAAGAAATGAATAAAAAACTTAAAACTACTGTTAAAGATCATGAAGACCGTAAATGCCTCAGCGACCTAAAGAAAAATAACACGATCGTTTGCTTAAGCTCTGACAAGACAGGAAAGATTGTTATCCTAGATAAAAAAGATTACCATGAAAAAATGGAACAAACCATCAATAGTCTAAACGTTTTACATCTTCCCAAAGACCCCACCACGAAAATCAATAATAAACTAAAAACTTTAATAAAAAATGGTACCTGGCCGGATCAGAAAGGTCCGAACTATAACAATACCGCTAATTTCGCCCCACGGATTTTCGCTAAATTTAAAGATCATAAAAATCCCCCCTCCCTTCGCCCAATCGTGAGCAAATGTGAAGGCCCCACCTACACTCTTGAAAAATATATGAAAGATATTCTGCAAGAAATTATACCCCCATCTAACAGCACTCTAACTTCCACCGACGATTTCATTAAAAACATCCGCGATTATAAACTTGATGAAAACGATATTATGGTAAGTTTCGATGTTGTAAATCTATACCCGTCAATAGATATTAAGGAAATGAACCAAATTATTAACAAACAAATTCAAAGTAGTTTTAAAGATGTAGACGTAATTAACACCCTAACTAGTGCAATAAATCTAATTTTAAATAACTCATATTTTCAATATAATAATCAATTCTACCAACAAATAAAAGGAGTCCCCATGGGCTCCCCCATATCAGGAATAATTGCCGACTGGAAAATGAGAATCCTTGAAGAACAGATTAAACAGACACACAATTCTACCATCAAACTTTGGCTTCGCTATGTCGACGATATCTTCGCTATCCTTACCACCCACAATAATGAAGAAAATAATTTGATCAATCAACTTAATGCCATAGACCCGAACATTAAATTTACATACGAAAAAGAAATCAATAATAGCCTCAATTACTTAGATGTGAACATAACCAGAAACAATAATCTCATTGAGACCACCATTTTTCGAAAACCTACTTGTAATACTAATATAGTAAATTTTAAATCTAAAACCCCTTTCAACTATAAAATTGCTGCTATTCGTTCCTATATCGACCGCGCTTTCAAAGTGTGTTCCAACAACGACCTCCTTCAAAAAGAAATTGCTTTCATAAAGAAACAATGTCAAGATGCTCACTACCCTCGAGAAATTTTCGACAAAGTTTTCAAAGCTAGGCAACGTAAATTAAATGTTATAGACAACCGTCAAAAAGATAAACCACGTTTTACTAACGCTATCCCCTTTAGCCGAGGGATAGCCAATAAACTTTCTAATATCGCCAGTAAAAAGAACTTCCGTATTCCAATTAAACCTAATAAAACAATCTTTCAGCGCATTAGATCGGAAAAAGACCCAATCAACCCCATCGATACCGCAGGGATCTATAAAATTAATTTTATGTCAAACGATACTACTAAAGAAAATTGCTACATCGGCGTTACAAAAAGGAAAATTAAAGAACGAAAAAACGAACATTTTAAAGACATTAACCTCCAGAAACAAAGTACCGCTCTAGCCCGTCTTGCTTTGAAAGAGCCCATTACCATTGATTTTAAAAATATTAAAAAAATAGCCAACTTTAAAAATAGTATATATGCCTACATTCGTGAGAGCTTAGAAATATTGACGACAGAGGGCAGCATCAACGATACGCTTCATACAATCGACCAATCATGGGATGGCGTCATGCATCGAACTTTCAAGAAGAAGAACGAAGAAGATATAAAAAGAAGCCGCCATTAGTGAGAGATCCAGAAACGACTGAAGATGGTTATGTGTGTAACCGAAATATATATCGTGTACGGGGGAATAAGGTATTCCCAAATAAAAAATTTTAACTATCTAATTTAAAATTTTTGGCATGTTTCTTGCAATGGTCTAAGGCATATATTAGCCATTTCCTGTTTATATTATTGTATCAAAGGATACGCATTAAATAATGCAACCATACTACATAAATGCCAGGTTTCTAACTTTGGCACATTAACACTGGTATTATTAAACTAAAAAAGTACCCATTAGTGGAACCATGAAGCTCATGAATAGAACAGCACCACACTTATTTGAGAAAGCTTGCAGCTTCTGCAATTAAGAAGTATTTCTGCAGGAATTCGTAAAACATGTTATCAACAAATAGAGTATTTTTATAATCATTTTATGAATGGAAAAGTCACTAATTATGTTTTTTCATACATTTTGAAATGTTAGTACTTGGCATTGCCACCATGGGCTTTTATGATGACACACAAAATTTGTAGCAACCCTAAGCTAAATAAATACTGTTAAAACAAAGAAACATGATTTTCGTTGAAATAAGTCCAATAATTTGGCCAACATTGCACTGAGTATAAAGGAATATCAATAAAAATAAATCAAGAGAAATAACGAATAGTAGGTCCACAAGTTCACAACAGGATTACAGATTTTTTTAAACAAAGTAGTTAGCATTTTGTTTATAAGATAGTGACGAATATATAGAATCTAATTAATTACCTCCTTTGATACAAGTAGTGCTCCATTCCATGATAATGGAACTTCAAGAGATAAAGTGCTTCTTATAGCCTAAATGAGGAAATAGTAAATTATTTATTGATTCTGCATGATGGAAAAAAAAAAATACATGAAAAAAAGAAAAATTTAAAATATCTCACTTGCATTTTTATTAGTGTTTTTAATGAACAAATTCTTTTTTTTTAACAATTATGCAAAATGGTCATAACACAAAAATATATATTAATGATGAAACCATTTGTAGGTACCAGACTTTGCATATTTTTGCTAGTAATGGAAAAACTGTATGGGCAAAAATAGAATTTTGACAAAGTAGTAGGCAAAACTAGGAATGTGTTGTGCTTATTTTAGGATAAAGTATCATAAAATATTTTACAAAAAAGTATAATAACAATGAAAAGCAGTTCCAGAGTATCCAATAGATATGTAAAAGTATGAATAATTCACAGAATACTCCTGCAGTGATATTTAGTGAATCAGTTGAACATTGCCCATCACTATAAACTCTAAACCAGTCAGATTCTGGATATCAAAGTTCTAGTGCAGGGTAGCTACAGAAATTGAGAAAGAAAGTTCCTTGACTTTTCCCTGATCGTTAAATCAGGCTCTCGTTGCACACTGAATGATGATCAAAATTACTGTAACAATAGAAAACTCCAGAGTGGAATAAGTGGACAGGGGCACAATGACCACAAAACTGCATCCTCATGGCAATAAGGACAATCAAAAACCAACCACAAGGGGTAAAAAATTGTTACTTTTCTATATGGCTTGTCCAGATACAGAAGTTTTGACCCAAAAAGAATGTTTAGTATTCCCATATGTCTGATTCTATGATTCGTATGTCTGGTTTCTTGTATGATCCATACCTTAGTATGCCCAAATACCTGCGGTTTTGGACTCAGTGTCTACATCAGTGGTCCCAAAATCCCGGTCTGCAAACCAGTACCAGTCCATGGATTCAATAGTACCAGGCGGCCCAAGAAATGTTAAATTGTTACTATTTTATTTACTGAGGTGTATTTCTTTCAGGTTTCGACTTTGTGCTAATTTACATCTTTGTAACAGAAGAAATCTTGTAACTATTTTAAATTAGTGGATTGTTTATTAAACATTCAAGACTATGAATTAAAATTGCAGTCATTTAAATCACTATTATCATTTCAGAACCTATGTGCATGAAGCAGGGTTTTCTGCAGTGACAGCAACCAAAACAAAACAAGAATAAGCTGGACATAAGCAGCACACTTCAGGTGCCATTGTCTCCTGTCACTCGCAGATAGAACCGGCTCATTTCAAAGAAACAAGCTCGGGGCTCTCGATGATTTAGCATTAGATATATTCATTTTTTGCATAATTACATTTTATTTTGAAGGGTTGTTTAAACACAATTAAATTAAAATTATCAAATCAAAACTATCTAAAATATAATAGGCACAGTAAAATTATCAAACATTGACCGGTCCACGACGATAAAATGGTCGGAGAGCACTGGCCTACATCACTTGAGTCTTAGATTCACATTCTATTTCTAAGTTCTCATATGATCCATCCCTGTCTGCATTCAGAATGAACCATGACCAACGAGTCAGATGCTGATCTACAACTAAAACGGTCATCGTTCACTAGATGAAAATAAAAGTTCCCTGTTTTTTGGATATTTTTATGAAATTGCCTGATACTTACATTATTTCTCTGATCTGTCGCCACCTTGTATAATATTTTGCACTACATACAGAACAAATTCAATGAAATAATCTCATTCATTTATCTAAATGAACACAGGAAACCCCTTTCCCCACAATAATAGCTAAATCAAAGACACAATCCTATTAAAATTAACAACTAATCCATTTCTGTCTAACATGACAGTCTAATATAATGTTTATCTAGGTACTTTCCTTCAATGCAATACAGTCAGCAGTCTTTTTACAGTTGACAACCTATTCTCAAATGGTTTATAAAAAGAATTAGTTATACATTTATAGTATACTTTGCGTTTCTTATTCATTTGGGTATAAAATAATAAATAATGCACTTGCTTTAACAGACATATGCACATAAAGGGATAAACGAGAAAAAATGACACATACCACAATAATTTTTCCAGTTTTTCCTATACTAATTCCTGAATTTTTAAATCCAGATTCTATGCCACAACGATGCTACAAATATTAAAACAATCAAAAAGTGAATAAAAACATACAAAGTGAAGAATAACCACCAAACAGAAATAAAATTATTTAAATACATATCTCAACACTAATAAAAATATTTTAAGAAAAATAATAAATCTTTAAGCTACTTTCTAAAGATAAGTAAAAAATACCTTCTTGAAGCCAACTTGTTAAAAAAATTCTCTAGTCCCTGTACCAGGAAGGGACTTAGACAAAATGCGCCCCCCTGTACTTAGACAAAATGCGTCCCCAAAATGATTTTGTGGTACTTTATTATCCTAGCGATCATCCCTGCCAAACTATTTTTTCATCAAATTAGCTGGTAAACTGTTGCCAATTGTATTCCAAACCATCAATAATTTCTTGTGTCTGTCATTTATCTTGGCGAAAAATTGCTTGTTTTGGTGGACCACTGGGATCATGCGTAAGTATCGGTTTTGCTTCCCAAGAGCAAGTTCCTTCCCACCAACACAAGAGTTATTGATTAATTTATACCCATTGAAATTTGCTAACTTAAGTAAGCCAGGAAACAGATAATTCATGTATTCATCTTCTAATCAGTTATGGTACTTTTGTAGAGGTGTAGTTGAAGTAGATAATTCATGCTTACACAGCCACAGATTGATATAAGTTCATTGCTATCGTACATTTCTATGTAGCGGTAAATATTTTTATGCACTGCGTAAATATGCCATTTAGACGACATAAAATTTTGACTAGGCCTAGATAAAATGTTAAATTGTCTGTGAGCTATAATTTTTTAAAGAACTAAATAATTTCTGAAAGATTTTTCTGGGAAAAAAAAAAAAGTGTCTTTTGAGTCATATATTGCTGCCAATAGCAAACCACATTACTTTAAAGTAACATATTACAATATATTTTTATTCATTTTTAAAACTTTTAAATTAAAGTTAATATCGATATTGATTGATCACTTTATAAAATCAAACTTCTCAACCCTAAGTGTCAGTGCATATAGTATGAAATAGTAAATTTAGTTTTCTTAATTAATCTAGTTTTAAAATCAAAAACAAATATTGAAGTATAAAATGTAAACTTAATTTATTATGAAATATGCATTTTAAAATGAAATGGTTACAGATAATTTTCTTATTTTAATACAATTTTATTCAAAGCAAAAATTTTAAATATAATATATTCAATGTTATTTAAATAAAAGTGCTATTTTTCAAATGAGTATGTTAAGCATTAACAATTTTTAGAAGGTGAAAAAAATGGTGCATTGTATAAAAACAGATTTACATTTATTAACTGAACAGACTGCTATGTTAAGATGACTTTAAAATATTAACTTTAATTTTTTCATACCAATTTCTGAGCATCTTCTACTGATAAACACTGTGTATGCAAGACAAAAGGTTCAAATTTTAGGATAGCAGAGCCAGAATGATTATCCAATGACTTCATCTAAAAATAATGGATAAATAAGATTAAGCTACATATAAAAGAACAATTGATTAAGAGTTTAGGTAATAATGTAAAACTTAATAACAAAAAACGAATAGTAATTAATTCCTTAAATAGTGTTACAAATGTAAATGACTTTGCACTTTGTAAATGAAAATATTTCGCAAAGTGCTTGTCTTAAGCTACCATAAATTTAATAAAACTATAACATACTCTGAAGCTCAGTGGTCTAAGGTTAGTGTTTTGCACCGCTGTGCCACAGGTCTGGGGGTTCGAATCCTGGGCTGGGCAAGGTCGACTCTGACTCTGCCTTTCATCCCTTGAGTGGGTTGGTAAAATGAGGACCAAGCTTACCTGGGAATTAAACACTGGAGGCTTCGCATCAGGCTGACCACCGGGCTGAAGCGTATGCTTCTGCACCTCAAAACCCATGGTCGTGAAGACATGGTTGGGCAGTGTAGGCCTTGGCCTTGCAGTGGGCTCTTGCACCAATGTTTAACTTTTTATAACATTACTCTTAAAAATACTTTAAACTTGTCCATAATAGCATATAATAATGTTTTAAGTTTTATTATTATTTTAATTACCTAATAATATCTTTTCATTTTGATATATTATTTATAAGCTTGGTTATCAAAACTTTTAAAAATATGATTAGATACCAAACTGCATGCATTCATGTGAAATGTTTCAGAATTTTCGCAACAAAATGTATATATATATATATATTCAGATTAGGCTAACTGCAATACTTGATAGTTGAATTTTGAGCAAACTTGCAAGACAAATTCTTGTGTGCACTTTCCAGCACTGCTTAAGTGAGCATGTTTTCTCAGAAGCAGGGAATAATAAGACATTAAGAACAATTGGTGATCTTGCATCATAATTTGTGATATATCAAATTTAATTGTTAAAATCTTTACAATAGAATTGTATTTTTGGTTTCTTTTCATACAAATTATTTCTTTATCAAAAAATTGAATCTTTTTCTACAAAACAAAGTGATTTACTTCTCTCTGTGTAAATATGCAGCTAAAGTTTCATTTGCTGTAACTTTAAATTAAAGGTTTTTTCCTTATTTATTATTAATATTATTATATTTATAATTTATAATTATTAAAATATTACACTTATTATTAATATTAATAATACCATAATTGTTTTTTAAATACTTATTGTATAGATATTTTATTATATACTTAAGATTTTATGAATTTTTGTATAGATTATTTATATTTGCATAATTTTTTACAAGTCAGTTTCAGTAATGTTTATAAATGTTAAAATTTTAATAACTATTCAGTATCAGCTGAGTACTTGCCTACTCAGTCAAAATTTGTGCGAGTACCGAGTACCTGGCAATTGGCTGATTACTGAGTATATGCTGAGTACTCGGTACATCATTCATAATTTGTTGGAAAAGAACAAAGAAAGTGAAGATTCGTTTATTTTTGAAGAACCATTGGTTGAAACGTTCATTATTACTTCAACACTTTACAGTAAGACTTTTTTTTTTAAAACTGAGTAGGTTTAAAATGCAGGCAGGAATAACTACATCCTTTATCTCTCAAGTTTTCATATACAAATAAAACATGCAATTTTTAGTATAATGACAAACAATTAAAAATTATATATATACAGTTGAACTTGTTTATAACGAGCCCTGATTTAAAGAGAACCTGTATTTAATGAGGAAATCGGAAATACTTGTTTGGTACAATGTTTAATCTATGGGAGTATGACAAGTCTGGTTATAATGAAGAATATTTTCGTGATTCATAATATTTCTATGCGCACCAATTCAGCTAATTCTTTCTTGGGAAAATTCCTTTAATATTTTGAAGTAAATGAAAGCGATATATATGAATATTTTCAAGCCCAATAAACTCAATGGCTTTTTAGTGTTTCGAAAAAACTCCGAACTTCTTTTAAAACCAAGGGTGCAAATAATGATGTTTTTGGAACATGAGTTTTCAAAAATAATGAAGAAAAACAAATCAAAGCAAACTAACAAATAACTTCTTTTCCATTGTACAGAAATAAAAAAATGTAAGTAACATAGTAAGAATGTATGAATTGATTTTTTCACGAACCCATTTTAATGAGCACTTGGTTATAATGAGCAAATATCCCGGTCCCTTCGCGCTCATTATAAGCGAGTTTGACTTTATATAAATATATATTTGCATACTTTTTAAGTTTTTCCATTAATTTTTTTTTTGAGGGGGTAATATAAAAATCGTAAATGAAATGATTAAAATATTTTATTCATAGTTTTAATTGTAACAAAATAATGATTACAAATTAATTAAATTTCAAACCAAAATGACAAGTTGACCGTAGTGAGTTTATATAAAATACATAAGACTTCCACTTTATATAACTCATTAATCTAGATATTTGCACTATAAATTTTATTCAATAAAAATTTACATGATTGATTAAACATTTTTATTTTTAAAAAATGGCATTTAACCAGCTCTTTGGTTTTCAATTCTTGTTTTATTCCTAAGTTTAGACCAAACCAAACCACAAGTAGAGAAAACTCTTTCTCTAGATGCTGAACTTGATGCTCAGTTGGCCAATCTCTTCATGAATTAGTAGAAGCTGTGTAAATATGGATTTTTGGTAGACTGCTTTCCTACCAAATTCCAAATTTGCATGATGTTTTGCAGAAATTCACCCGCCTTTTCAAACTTATGACACTTTTTTGCAAATGTGCCAATACAACTAACTGATTAGGGAACTCCAAAGAGTGGGGTATCAAGCTGCCTTTATCCTTTAACCACTCATGTGGTTACTGGTAGCTTTAGAAAAACTTCTGTACTTCCATTACTAGCTTCAGAGCATCTTTGTATGAAATCTTTTCTTCTAAAAGATTTAAATAATATCAGAACACTCATAAGATACAATATTTGGACATTTCTCTTTTCAAAGTTGGACTAAAAGTTGACTTTATTCTAAATGTCAAATGAAATCAATACTTAAAATCATAAAAGGTAACGAAAAAAAGAAAACTGCTTAGGAATTAAAAAAGTTACAAAAAACTATGTAAAGCAATATGTTTCTCTGAACACAATAATATTTTTTTATCGCTAGTTATAAAAGGGATTAGGAACCGTTTATGAATACTAGCCAGCAGTGAAAAAATCTGTTGTCCAACATGCCCGGGATATATAAAATTTTTAACGGGGCATGTATACCAATCAACTGTAAGAGATTCATAAATCACTTTTTATAAAAACAGAATTATATACGTTTTTTTTTCTTAATGGCAGCGATTTTTCAAAATTTGGTACTGGAAAAATAAATTTTGCATTACTTCAGTGATTTTATTAATGTTCTAGTGGCAATCTCAATACCTCAACTGTAGTGCAAACAGAATATAGCAACCCATGTTCTATGAATATAATTAAAGCGTGTCTTCATTCTGGATTATCAACTGACTCAGTAAATGATTTGATGAGAATCAGCATTAATGGACCTGAAATTGAAGACTGATCCTACATTAGAGATTGGTCATTGGCAATCTTCAGGAAAAGGTTTCAGACATATTAATGGCCATGATGTTCATATATCTTAGATGTCCAGACTGATTCAGTTTGTGGTTGTTACATTCACAAACAGCCTGAATAATGTAAATTTTACAAAGCAATAAAATGTAGTAATATTTTTCAGGCATGTATTATTTTATGTTACACCCAACTAGCACACATACATTGGGTTATTGATGGCACGTGGTTGGCACAAGATTGTTACGTTGGGCAAACGTTGGATGTCCATATGGAAATGTTGGTATTCTGTTGGCTAAAGGTTGTGTTGGGCAAACGTTGGATGTCCATATGGAAATGTTGGTATTCTGTTGGCTAAAGGTTGTGTTGGGCAACCGTTGGTAAACAGCCGTTGGCCATCGGATGGCTGAATGTTGTGTTGGGCAACCGTTGATAAACAACCGTTGGCCATCGGATGGCTGAATGTTGTGTTGGGCAACCGTACCATTGCGCATACGCAGAGACACACATTCAGGAAACCGGGAAGCGATAGATTCATGTCCATTCGCCGTTCCGTTTCCGCCATTGCTTGTTATGATGTGTTGATACACTTTTATAAAGTGATTGATAGTTGAAATCTGAAACGAATATTTATCTTTTCAGCTATATTTCTGTGAATTTTATTCGTTGCATAGGTTCATAGTAACTTGAATCACGATAACTATTATTATTGATGCATTGATTATAGTTCGATTGTCCATAAGCCTAACGATCTTCAAAGTATGTAAACAAACAACTTACTATGCAGCTATGCTAATAAATATATAATAATTGCACAGTGCTTATTAAAAGATGCATTTTGGATTACTAAACAATGCTAGACAGCTTAATAATAAAGTTTTATTTGCTCACAGTTGTACAACAGTCGAGAAGGTAAAATTGGACACAATTGTTTTCTCCTAATAAGTTTATTCTGAAAAAAAATCAACTTGAGCCGTGCTTATATTTTACAAGATTATAATGACTAATGAGATTTCAGATTTAGAAGTAGTTATTAAACTAACACTACTTCAATTTTGAAATCTCGTTGGTTCACAGTGGTTAATCAACAACAAGGATTTAAATTTGTGCATCAAAATTGTTTTGTTGTTAAAGGTATGTATAAAATATTTTACAGTTTTAAGAATTCAGTTATTTAAATATTTTACAAATGTGTTATAGTACTTTACAGTTCATATATATATCTATATTTACCAACTTCATTTTGTTATTTATTTATTATTTTAGAAGAGATTTTTGTATCTACACCTGTTATATGCTACAGGACTCAAATTTTATGGAGAAAAATACATAATCTATATGCAATCAAATACTCTTTGAGAGTACTGGAAGAAAAAGCATTTTTATTGCTTTGACAAGTCTCTTCTACTGCGTATTTTAGTTGAATGAAAAATATCAGTAGCTCTTTAAGTAATACGCGGTGACTGAGAGTTCAGGTCCCTGAACTGAAATCAATACTGATTTTTTAAAACTTTTCTTCAGACATTCTATTTTTTGCACTAGAGAAAGGATGCGCTATGGGAAAAAAAAAGTTCTCTCTCTCTCTCTTTTTTTTTTTTTTTTTCAAAATCTTGTGCAATGGTAATTATGCGGGACGCGTCGTAACTTTTTTTTGCGTATTATCAACGACTTTTTTCATTTTATGTGCTATAGCGTGTAAGCAACATCACTAATACATTCTGTTGTACTGATATCTTTCTCATAGTCAGATAATATAGATGTACCCGTGTGTTGATACTTGCATGCGTCCTTGCGATACTTGCATGCGTAATGCATACGCATTACGCATGCAATATTTTTTTTTCTTTTACTTTGCAGTCAATATCTACAGTTAACTGAAAATAAAAATAGAACTACGAAATGTCATTTTATTCCATACCAATTTTATTCGGGCAAACTAAAAATTAAGAATCTAAAAAATTACGTAAATTGAAATAAAAGTAAAAAATAATAAATAAATATTTTAGTAAAGAATGATTTCTGTGACATTCTTCAGTGACTTTATACTCCTATTGGATTTCCCCACATGAATATTAAAAAAAAAAAAAAAAAAAAAAAAAAAAAAGATTAAGCCTCCTTACAAAAGTTTCAATGGAGTAAATTTTCAGATGTTTTGAGAGACACTTTACAAAAGTAACTGTCAAAGGACAAGGAGGGATATGAATCATATTTCAAAAAATAAGCATTCTTTCCTTTAACGTTATATGTTTTTTCTTTTAATTAATTCGAAAAGTTTTTATGATTTTGGTTTGCCTGCCATCCTGGTTCTCTAAAACTGTAAGGGATAGCTTCTGAAAGGACCTTCTAAATATTTTCCTGCTTCCGATCTCTCCCCCCTCCTTTTTTTTAAACAGTTCATAAGTTGCACCTGCAAAATTAATTTTCCTTATAGTGCAAAATAGGTTAGTTTTCTACAGAGTAATATATGTTTGTAACTTGACAGATCGTTTACTATTTGAAAATAACACATTTCTGTTAGTGACGGGACTAGAGCCGGTTTTAAGCAAAAATGTTGGGAGGGGGGTGTAAAGACAAAATTTTCTGACGATATATACCAATATGCTTTCAAAAATATACACCGATTATCTGGCCTCTTGGGCGGTTTCCTCCAGATATAGCTTGAATACGCATTAAATCCCCTAAAAGTCCTTCGTCCGAGGCAACCCCCCACCCCAGGCAGATACTTAATGTGCATGTTTGCCTTAAATACACACTGCATTACATGATCTGGAATGAAGTTGGCTTGAGGGGACAAAAGGGACTTGTTTACTGGCACAAAACTCACTAAAAGGAAAATCGTAACAAGACTATGTTCATGATATAGTATAACTTATAATAAACTGTTGGCAGAACTGGTAATTTATACACTGAGCATTTTACAGATTGGTGATTAAAGCTAAAATTTGCTGACAGTCGTTTGGCAACTGATGATTTTGTCGACAAAAGTACTTTTTAGGGGGGGTGGGGTGTCCGCTCGCCCTCCTCCTAAGCGCACAGAAACCCACTGTTGAGGTGGAACCATATTTGATGAAAGAAAAAATGTGAATATTTGATAATATGCTTCGTTCTACATTTCTGCCATCCCTTAAAACTTATCTGAATCCGTCACTGCATTTGCTGTTAGTAAAATAATTAAAAACTTTAATTTCAAATTTGACAGTTTTTCATATATCTATAGAAATATTATGAAATAGCACATCAATTTGTCAAATATAATTATCCAACATTAGGTTTCTGCATTGGCCTAAAATATGAAACTAACTTATAAATGTAACGGTTAACAATTATGATAGCTAAACCCAACTAGCACACATACGTTGGGTTATTGTTGGCACGTGGTTGGCACAAGGTTGTAACGTTGGGCAAACGTTGGCATGTCCGTATGGAAATGTCGGTATTCTGTTGGCTAAAGGTTGTGATGGCAAACGGTGGGTAAACAACCGTTGGCCATCGGTTGGCTGAATGTTGTGTTGGGCAACCGTAGGTGAACAACCGTTGGCTGAATGTTGTGTTGGGCAACCGTAGGTAAAGAATCGTTGGCCATCGGTTGGTTGAATGTTGCGTTGGGCAACCGTAGTTTTTCAACAGTTGGAAATCTGTAGCCGAATGGTGTAACCAAATGCGCATGCGCAAAATAACTTCAACATCAGCATGCCCGACCAAGCATATAAATTTGAGATTTTTCTGCCCCTAATGCTAGCAGAAAAAAAATGGTACAGTAGAGTCTGCTGAGCTGGTGCTTTCAAATGTTGGTAGTGTGAATTAATGATGTTCCATCTGGTTGGGTTTTAATCCATAGTGAGTTTTGCAAAAATGGAGAAGAATCGTGTGATGAGACTAAACATTTTTTAGTTACATCACATAAAATTTACACTTACATACAAAATTTAGTATTACATAGAGAGCCAAGGCCAAAAATCGCAGCTGCTGTCTAGCAGCATTCCCATTTGAAAATATTACATTTTTATGTCAATGATTCTAATCTGACTTAAATCAAAAATAGACTATATGAAAGTCCTTACTTCATTAGATCCAGTGTTGATTGAGAGGCACCTCTTGAGTGAAAAGAGTTAGTATTTTCAATAATAGCGTATTGACTTGAATAGAACGTGGCCTCGAATATAATGCAACCCCAAAAGTTTTCATCAAGATAATTAGAAAAATCGTATATTTAGGCCTCGAATATAGAACGAGTCACATTCTTTTACAGGCAATTAGTCAAAAAACACTGCATTATATTCGGGCCAATATGTTAAGCACATCTTTTTACATATAAAACAATTAAGTTACAAAAGAGTGTATTGCTTGCATTGTATAGTTAAATTTAAAAAAAATATTTTTTATGTGTTTAATATTTATTTTAAACAGTTATTTATTAAAATTTAACTGGGCATTACATGCTAAATTTGGAAGAGCAAACAAATTTACAATAACCATGAATAGAATTATACTTACGATTTCATCAACAGATACAACATCATGGCTCACAAATAACCAATTACAACCTTTCTTTTTTGTTTCCTAAGAATAAAGAAAAGCTTTTTGTAATTAATCATTGGCATTAAATGTTTAAGAGCACATACAGACATTAAAATAATTTTACAAAAGGAATCCAAGCAGCAATCTATGTCCCAACATTTCAGACCAACAATAAATATATCAAATACATTAAAAAAATAAAGAGTAAATTAAGCATTAGTCAAACACTACATACAAAGCCCAAATGGCAAGGGTCAGGTGGGGAAATTCATGTATTTTTTATAACACACCCTAAAATCAAGCAGTTACATTTATGTTGATTAAACTACTGATGTATGTTATAGGTCAATTTTTTATAATAGGAAAAATGATGTTGCTGCCATTTTTTTCATGTTTTATTTCACTTTAGAAACACAAAATTGCCTATAAAAATTAAAATTTAGCACCATATTTTATTTTTCAGAAGAAAATAACTCAATCTTTTTTAATGAGGTTTTTAAATATGAAAGTCATAAATTGTCAATCAGATGATGCGTCGGCAGACAAGAAAGTGATTTTTATATGGCTTGATTAAATATTGCCTCTTTGTTTACACTTTCAGAATTCTGAAAAATTGTAACAATGTACTTCTTTAAATAACTTTTTATGTCCTTAAGAGTTATTTTGCATAATACATACAGTAAAACCTCGATACAATACTTAAGGGACCTAATAAAATTATCGTTCTAGAGCAGCAGTTCCCAACCTTTTAATTGTGCCTCCTCAACAAAGGCTAACTTACAGTGGTGACCCCTTCCCTCACATTTTTTTAGCATACATTGAGTTTTTCATTCCTCTACCCAGGGTGCGAATTGACGGGGGGGGGGGGGAGGATGCCGGGGATCGTCCCCGGCTGAAGAAAGTAATATCCCTTGCTAGAGAAATATTAATGGATCCCTGCCAGGGATACTATTTATCCCCTGCTGGAGAATGTTAAATTAATCTGTGTCCCACCCTACAAGTTCAACAGTACCTAACGATTTTAACAATTGAGAATAGAAATTTTTCGTTTGCTTACTAGACAAAGGAGCAAGTTACAAGCATGCCTTTGAAATAGATCTACACATGCCTGATACCACTTCTCACTCCATAACTGGGCTCAGGTTTCAATGGAAGATTGCGAAACGAACGAATAAGCACTGCTCTGCCACCCGCCGAATTTCAGGGTAGACGGAGAATCGACATAGGCAGGAATATGTGCACAGGGGAAGTCAATTTTTAGACAAGTTGGCGACTGAATTTGTCATGTAATACCTAATATATTGTGTGAGTGGAGCATTTACACCTTCCTACTTTTTCTTTCTTTCTCAAATGTCCCCTGCTGGAGAACGTTTTCTCTCAAATGTCCCCCCTGGAGAAAATGTTCAATTCGCACCCTGCCTCTACCATGAACATTTAGTCGAATTTTCTACAAAATAATGTTATCAGTAAAGTTTAAATGAACATTTTAAGCAAAAATAGGTATATTTTTGAGTAAAAATAAGAATAAATAAGATGATTTTTAAAAACATGCATCACTACTTGCTCTTTGGTTTTTCCCGCAAACGCTGATCTAGAGGGATGTATCGTTATATTGAGAAGAAATTATATTGTATTGGAATTATGAAGGACCACAAAAATTTATCATTATAGAGGGATTTATTGTTATATCGGATATCATTGTAGTGAGGATTTTCTGTATTTTTCTTTATTGTATGAATTCAACATG
>JAWZYV010014996.1:0-63582 GCA_038373885.1 Cheiracanthium punctorium | reverse complement strand
AAAAAATGCTTCAGCTACTATAAAATTTCTTCCATTTCTATTTTCAAATAATTTTTTGTAATTTTCAGGAAATATCACATTTGAAGGTGTCCTTGATACCGTTACACGAATTGGTTTTAAATTTTGAATGGATACAAAGAGAAATATGGAGAAAAATCTTGGCAACTTTGAAATCTAAAAATTCACCCGTTCCTCGAATTTTTGGATTTTTTTTAATTTTAATTTTCCAAATCTGAAATAAAGCGTTTTAAACACCTTCAGACCAATATGTGGTTAAAAAAATTACGTTATGAAAAAAAGTTGTCTTAAAATCTAAAAAAAAAATTGATCTCAGATATTTAGCGGATTTTCGGAATTTTTAAATATTAAAAAAATATTGTTTCTGACAAAATTAGATCACTATGTTTAAAGTTAAACCGAAATATACAGTAAAAAAAGATTATAAAAAACCTTTACAAACTTTAAAAATTTGAAAGCCCGTTCCTTTCCTTATTTTCTTTTTTCAGTTTTAATTTTAAAACATTTCCGACGTCGTTTGATCAGTAATCTATCTATATATAATATTAAAATGCTAAGGCTGCTCGCAACAGATTCTTGAAGACGTTTCTGATGCAGTTTGACCATGCGCTTTGACCATAATACTCTCCTCGACCAATCAGCAACCAGAATAAAAGCCTGTCTCCACACATAAGTACGGCATTTCATAAGATATTACGGCATTTTTACGTCATATTAAAAAGCATGAAAAAGAATTAAGTCGAAATGTATTTCTTAAAGTGCATAAATTTTAAAATTGCTAATACGATCGCGTGGATAGCAGGAGTTTAAGATTTCAGGTGATTCGTTTTTCCAAAATGATATAAATAGCTGTATTCATTTGGCAATTTCCTTCTGAAAGCATCAATTTCATGATGTCAGATTCTGAATCAGTTGAACACAATCACCAATCACTTTCCCTTCCACTTTCGCCAACCTAAAAAATCGCCGCACTTTGGCGAGTTTTACAGTCATGGGTTTGAGGACTTATGCACAAGTTTCAACGCGCCCAAAATAACTAGAAAACGAAAGGGAACAAATTAGCGATAAACGTACCAGTTAAAGAATTTGAAAACACTTAGTTATTCACTGGCTACATTCACTGGCACCCCCCCCCCTCCCCCAACAAAAAAAAAAAGAATAATGTAATAATAAAAATACATCTAAAGTAATGTACTTGTATGTTGTTCCAAACAGCCGTGTTAATAAAAGTTACGGTTGCCACAAAAATACAAATAATCGTGATGGTAACTGCTTATGTAATGTTATCATCACATTGGCGAGAGTGGGTGCATTTAAGTAGGAACCAACCGGATTCCACTTGAAACAATTTTAAAAATAACAGTTTTGGCACGTTTCCCCGTCGTACGTCCAGGAGGGAACTGCAACGTTCTCAAAGAAACTTTTATATCAGTATTTATTACTGTTGTATGTAGGAAGTTAGCTGCAAAAGACACCTTAACAGTAACAGAAACAAAATCATTTCACAGACCCATATAACTTATTTAAGTTTCCTATAACGTTAAACATTAGTCCCAAATTAAAATTGAAGTAAAAAGAAAAAATACTACTAGCCCCTTGAAAAATTCTGCATACACATTTGATTTAGACCGAACCGAAACGATAATTGATAGCAATGTAAGTTTATGAAAGCAACTGTAACTAAAGAATTGTTTTTTTTTCTAATGCAGGCACTTGCCGTACAGGCATAGGCCAATACCAAGGCCGAAATTATTGATCTCTTTATTGTGGAGGCAACTGATATGAGACCAGCGTTACCTCCTATGAAGGGACGTCGAGATGTCACCCAAGCCTGTGCCAGGAATCGAACCCGGACCCGTGATGTAGTAGGATGGCTCTCTAACCACTACACAACTCGGGTGGCAGCTAACGAAAATAAGCTGTAAATTCTGCTCCGAATCTTTCAAATTAAAAAAAAAAATAATTAGTTCATAATTAATCGCTAAGTGCTTAAGTCATCAAAAAGTCAAAAATTTAGGTGAATACTACTGTTTTAGTTACCATAAAATATAGGTGAAGTTGAGTTTTTTAGTTACAAAAAAAATAGCGTTAATAAAGAGGTAAATAAAGAGAAGTCGAATGTTTTAAGAACCAAAAGATATTCCATTGTTGCTGAAAAGTGTTTGGCAATTTCAAGTCAGCATTCCTGTTCATCGCAAATACATGTCAAGAGTCTCAGAATAAAATTAGCACACTTTCTATAACGCTGTTGTCAAAGTACCAAACATACCAAATGGTGTTGCAGTGTCATATCTGTCGGTAATATTTCGTACTAATGAATGTATGCAGAAAATGCAAGCATTTGATCACTCTTCCGGGTGTAATTAGATCAGTTCCATACTGAAAAATCGCCCATTTTAAGTTTCGGTAATTAAGGAAGAGGAATATTTTACTATTTTAACAGTAAGAAAGAATCAAACCCTCATCTTTGCTAAATGAAGTAGTGTAGGATACTACCCGCAAACCTTTCGCACAAGAATGGATGGTTTGCACAAGATCTTCCATCTTGGAGTCTTATTGTATTGTTGACACATAATTCTTTGTTCAATCACAACATCAACCAGGCATTTGTATACTATAACGACGCCTGGCAGCCTCGTGGAGTGAGTACTGGTCTTCAATCCCTCGACGGGATTGGAGGTGCTCTCCTAGTGCTGCCGTTGGGTCCGGGTTCGATTCCCGGTATAGGCCTAGGTGTTTGTGATGTCCAACTTAACCCTTTAACGCGCAGAGTTCCCGCTCTGGGATCACCCAACTCTGACGTTTTGACTGTTGCCAGTCACGAAGAATAGATTGGATTTCTATAACAAATAGTTGCGGGTGACATAGCTCCACGAGAATCCTTTACTTTTTAGCACGTCCTTTCCCATAAAAAAATTGTCACGATTATGTTTAATAGCACTGACACCTGCTGGAAAATGGAACAACACGACAAACAGCTGGATAGATTGTCCAATGCTGAGAAAAGGGCAGCCGTTGCCATCGCTCGACTTAACTATCAGCAAGATGTCCGACCATCGAAACGTTGATCGCGTGCCACAGATCTAGAGACCCTTTTTTGACGACAGCTGGCTGTGCTCGTCAAAAAAGGGTCTCTAGATTTGTGGCACGAGATGAACGTTTCGATCGTTGGCTGTGTGGAACAACCAGCTGTCGTCAAAAAAGGGTCTCTAGATCTGTGGCACGCGATGGACGTTTCGATCGTCCGCCATCTTGCTGGTAGTTAAGTCGAGCGATGGCAACGGCTGCCCTTTTTTCCAGCATTGGGAAAGAGTTGCGCCTCAAAGGGTTAAACAGGTAAGCAGGACCTCGACAGATAGCTGCGGCGGAGAATTCGGATCTGGTCAGGCTGCAGGCGGTTGGGGTGGAGGAGTACCAGAAAGGTTGGGTTCTCTTATTCCGCGGCTATTTCAAGTGGGCCTGGAGCAGAGTTTCGCAGAAGATGGATTGCCTGCTTGCTGTGGTGAGGAGGTTTGAATGCACTGCAGATTCGTGGAGCTACGCCGGCGGTAGTTTAGCTACTGGTAGGGTCACCCAAGCCGGACAGGTCAAACAGGAATTCAACATAACCCTTTGAAGCGCAACCCTTTCCCAATGCTGAAAAAAGGGCAGCCGTTGTCGTCAAGGCTTTCGTCAAAAAAGGCTATCGTCAAAAAAAGGGTCTCTAGATCTATGGCACGCGATGGACGTTTCGATCGTCCGCCATCTTGCTGGTAGTAAAGTCGAGAGATGACAACGGCTGCCCTTTTTTCAACATTGGGCCATCTATCCAGCTGTTCTCGCATTCTTCCCTTTTTCAGCAAGCAGATGTCAGTGCTGCTAAAAGGGATCGTGTCAATTTTTTGACGGGAAATAACGTGCTAAAAAGTAAAGGATTCTCGTGGAGTTATGTCTCCCGAAACTATTTTGATAGAAATCGAATCTATTCTTCGTGACTGGCAACAGTCAGAACGTCAGAGTTTGGTGTTCCCAGAGCGGGAACACTGCGCGTTAAAGGGTTAAATCAGAAGATCGGGGAGAATATGGAAAGGATGCAATAACAAAATGTCATATAGGTATTGTCCAAAGGGAAAACGGAATAGAGAAAGACCAAGATCGGTGAAGGTGATGATGATGATGATGATGATGATGGATTGTCCGCCTGAAGCGGCTCAGAAGAAGCCTGGAGCCTTGGCAGAATCTACCGTTCCTGGAAGTTGGAAGTGACCAGAGATAGGATACGAATGTATTGTATGTTCCTGAAAAGAAAAGCAATTGTAATGTAAATATGTTAAATAAATAATAAAGAAAAGATAAAATTTTTAACTCTATTTTTAAATTAGCCTATAAATTTAATTTAGCATGCAAAATAAACCGCAAAACAAAACAATAATAACATCAATAATTTACAAAAACATTACGGAACTTTTCGTTTTCAATTACATTTGACACAGTAAAAGAGCTATGAATTGTTGTTCTATTTACACTATTTTCGCACAAAATTTCGGCTTTTCATCATAAAACGTCTCAGAGATATCTTTAAATAAAGATGGTATGGGGCTATATATATGAATTTCACTGCAAAAGTTTATAGCTAGAGCGCAAAAAATTATTTTCTTTCATAATTTCTGTACGACCCCTGACGTGATATCTACACTTCCAGAGTCATTTAAAAGTGGTTTAAGTCAGCATATGTTTATTTTCATATCTCTGACACTTTTTAGAATACGGTTCTTAAATTCTGTACAATAGTGCATGAAGCATATTTTACTAATTCGGATTTCCTTCGTACGGGGTCGTATACAATTTGAATAATGTAACTTTTTCTTATAGTCTTTTTCCACAAACTTTATTTTTAATATTTTTTTATCAATTTGTATTACCCACATTCCCAATGGATAAAGAATTAATGAATGTTTCCACTTTTGGGAGACACCTGTATAAATAATTGTTTAAGAGCCAGCTTCTTTAAAAGCCGGCAAATCAGGCCCGGCCTGCATCTTTGGCATTTTTAATTTTCTTAAAATTTTCAGAATTCGTTCATCACGTAAATTTAGTTTACCGGTATTTTTTTATTTTTGAAAAAAAAAATTCCCCATAGTTTTGAAGCTCCCTATCGGAAAGTTGCTCATTTTTTAAAGAAAAACCTGCTTTGTTTCCGTAAGCCAATAATTTCTGTGCCAAGAGTGACCATGGCATCGGCAAATACTTTGTGTTCTACTAATTCTAAACTGGCTCATAAGACATACAGACTCATGGTTGACTCTTGGCACAAAAGCCAAAGGTCATTCAAAATTTTTTTGAAAAGAGACTTTTTTTTCTGAAGCTCTGATCGTCAGAACTTTTTCTGCCAAAAATGAACCACAAAGATGTATATTTCAGTGAATGTGAATACATACTAATGAGAAGTCCTGAAAAAGCAGAGTAAATGAGAAGTCCTAAGATATGTATGTTTGACCTTTGGCGTGCAGAAATATTTGACATTGAAATTGCAGAAAATACAAAACTGCACGATTTTGAAGGGCATTTACTGCTTATGCCAAGAGCAGTGGCGGTTCCAGAGGGGGGGTCACGGGTGTCATGACCCCCCAAATGGTCTTCAACTAAGGGGCCTAAATTAACCATCCCCCCCAAAAAAAGAGGGCCCAATCCGAGCTTGGACAGGGGCCCAAAATTCAGAGGCCTTGCATAGATATCACATTGTGCTGCTGAAAGAGAATTCCTCTTTAGATGACCATTGGTCTCTAAAGAGGACTAGTTTATTTTATAACACTAAAGTATGCACAAATTATTCTACGTGCTCAGACGTTGCTCTTTGGCAGGAAAATATGCAGCCGTTTTGTAAATATGTGCGTTCATCCATATCCATCCATATATGGAGGGCAAAGGAAGAGGGAGTCACAACGAGCCTGAGTAAGGTAAGGGTGGATGGGGTAGTTGCCCCGAACCCACAATAAAAGAAAACTCTCAAAATCAAAATATGGTTTGTAGAAAAATATGTAAATTGTGTGTGCGTAATACATTACACTCGTATTCAACCCCCCCCCCCCACACACACACACAGCCCTTTCAAATAGCCTTCCTCGTCTTCAAAAGCACTCTAAGGAACACCTATGTTTGAAAATAATTAACTTATGGAATCCAAATCTAGCGTAACTACTACAAGACCATAAGAATTATAGGAGAGGAAGGGGGGGGGGGAGTCACGAGGGAAGGGGACCTTACCTAAACAGGGCCGTATTACACATCAAGCTGAGTATGCTTCCTATGGGCTATGGTCTCCGGGAGCGGCCTGCGTTAAAATTTAGAAGAAAAAAACCATAATCAAACGTTATTAAAGCTATTTTACTGTTAATATTTATACAGCATTTGTAACTCTGAAAAATAATTATACGTTTCACAAATGAACAGCATGTGGATTTGTTTTCGAAAAGCATACACTTCTTGCATCTGCTTTCTGGTGTAGAATTCTCTTTAGGACTCCAAAGGTAGCAGACATTAACTAATCTTCTATTTTAAACCCAGACTAATAAGTAAAAGGCTCAGTGTCACCCATTTCGAATACAAGGATCTAAACTTGAATGCGAATTTTCTTATGTGTCGGAGACAAAGCACAAATGGAACAAACGAGTCTGCCTCTGCAAGACTAGAAACGAAAAGTTGTAAGAAAACGCCACAATGGACAAGAAGAAATGGGGAAAAACAATATAACCTCCCCCCCCCCCTGTCATTTTAAATTGCTTATTAAAAAAATTATCTACCTTCCAGATTTTATGCTTATGATGCCTAATTAACTTTTTATAATAGAACTTTTTTTATTATGGGGGTGTCCAACTTATGATTTTCCACAGTTATAGTAATTTATCAGTGTTCAATTTTTAATCTTTTACCTTTATTTTTATGTGTACAACATTTTTACTTTTTCGTATTTCAAACAATTTTTTTATATTATCCAATTGATTTGAAACAATAACAGTGGACGAGTGCTTAAGACCACTGAAAGTGGTAGATTGCGCCTAAGGTTCTAGCCTACCGCGTGGCTGTCGATCTAAAGGTCCAGAGTTTTGGGTGGTTTTCTCCAGATGTAACGTGATTATGCTATAGAACGCCTTAAAAGTTCTCCACCTAAAGCATACTCCCCTTTAGATATTACCCCTCGTGTAGCTTTGCCTTAATCAATAACCTAATCTCGTTACAATAACAAATATTGTTACAATAAATCTCTACTCTGAAAAGATATTTGTATAGTCTCATTAAAAGTCTATGTCGAAGAAACAAAATCTGCCTCACGATCTTGGTACACTGTTACACATGAACTGATTTCAGTGATTTCACAAGAGGTTCGAAAAATTTAAGGATCATTTTTTAGAAGCTGCACTACACAATGAAATAAAATAATCGGTGAATTTTATGAACTTTTAGAAAAAAAAATTCTTAAACATGGAATTGCCCAGAAACATTTTTCAAAAAGGGATACATTTTACAAAATTTCGATATTCCAGATTTTTTTAATTTAATTTTTTTTCCCTATAAAGTTCGTAACTGATCTAAGTTTATCCTCTAGTTCAATGTATAGTACAACTTGTAAAAAGAATTACGTACATTTCATTTATCCATAAAAAGGTTTTATGTGTTTTTTCTTTTAAGAAATATGACTAGATATTAAGGAACCTTTTTCAGTGAATTCGATTATATGTTTAATAACTGTGTATTTTATGTATATTAATAAATATATGTGTATATAATTTTTTTTCGAATCTCCAGCAAGAATAACCTTAGTACGGAATATTTATTTTGCGATGATTTGCTATTTTCCAAAAAATCATCCAAAATTTTTACGTTGTGATCGTGCGTTGAAATTGAAGCAAAGTGCTGAAAACAAACCTTTTGATCACCCAAGTAGACTTTCGTAAGCTGTAATAGCAAAGAAATATACATAAATCTCTATCAATAGAAAACTTGAATAACTTTGACAAATTTTATTTTGATCAAAGTCATAAGGTGTCTTTTTGAGTGGTCGAAAAACTGAAAAACGGAAAGGTTAAACGAGGTTAAACATTTAAGAAAATTCTAGTCGTTTAGACATAAATGATTGAAGATGGTAAATCGAAAATCTAAGTTTTTGCTTAAGCCATGTTGATAAAAATTACTTTTTTTTTTACAATCAACAATTAAATCGTAATTTTTTTATGAAATACAAATTAAAGGAATAAATTAAAGGATTTTTTAAAATGAGCCTCCCAACATTTTTTCTTGGAGCGTCACATCATTTTTAAATTAAAATTTATATCTATAATAACTCTTTGGAATGCCTGAATGATTTGTCATTTTGATCAGGGACCAGAATGTTTTAAGGGATAGGCCAAAGCTAAGCCCGGATCCAGGCCCTTGGTCTTAAGGGAAAACTAGTCTCATTCTCGACTCAACCTGAATAAATGATGATACGAATAATTTTAATCACGAATAATTTTAATACGAATAATAACTCGTCAAATGTTATTTCCACACACATTCTCAGAAAATTATCTGAAATGGAAAGACGAATTTTCTATAAAAAAATAATTTTATTGTGGATTGCTTTTGTTGAATACGTGTTTATACAATTCAATAAAAAAGCTCCTAATTGGGACCAGAGCCAAAGCTAGGGGTTGGTGAGACCTGCCTCCCCCCAGGGACGCAAGCGGAAGAGGGCAGACCCTTATTATCGCATGGGCAAATCGGGACTTTGCCCAGGGCCCCCATTTACAAATGTTGTTCTGAAATATTCTTTTATATGTCAAAATTTTATGAAAAAGAAAACAAATTTCATAGATGGGGACCCCAAATTCATCAATGCCCGGCTCCTGTTGGTCATAATCGGGCCCTGGAAGAGGGGTGCACATTGAGCTGGAACACAAGAAGTTTAAATATAATTTTACTGTTTTTGTTTTTTACTTTTTTCAAAAAGCACTTTTGTAGGGAAGGATAGATAGAAATTTATAAAACTACAATGATTATGGGGGGGTGTTGAATAGTTATTAAGTTGTTCAAAGTGTACGGGGCCCAAAGTTAACAAATTTCATAGATGGGGGCCCCAAATTCATCAATGCCCAGGGCCCCTGTTGATCATAATCGGGCCCTGCCTAGTTATCCGTCTCTTTGGGGCCTACATTTGCATTAGGGTCCAGGGCCTCAAGAAGTCTTCAGACGTCCCTCATCAATCGTCATGATCCCCCCTAAACTGACAGTCTGGAACCGCCCCTGGCCAAGAGTGGCCATGTGTGAAAATAGCTGGAAAAGAAGCCTTAAGTATAAAAGAAACGAAAATAATTCACTGATGTCTGGTAACTCAGTCAAATTTTATGTAACCTGGCTGCTGGCTCTACCCAGCAAACACACTACTGCCCGCAAAATAACGGCAGGGTACCTGTCGTGCTGGCAAAGTGCCGTATACCGGGAACAAGGTAGATTGCCATCGTCTGGAAGTCACCGGAGTACCAGTGTTTTAAAAAGGAATATGCGCCAGTACATAACTAGTAATGGCGAAGTGCTATGTGTCTATAACATACACAGAAATGTTAACTGCGTGGTACTGCTTAAAATGTACCGGACCAGCACTATTTGGCGGTAATGTGCCTGGATGTATTCCGTATTGTTAGCATAAAATTTCGTTATTTTAATTAAATAATATCATTTTACATTTATATTGTGTAGAAGTGTTAGGGGATATACGTTCCGGGCCCCCAAAGGCAGGATCACTGCTCAGATTTTCTTTTTTTTTTTTTTTTTTTTGGGGGGGGGGGAGTTTACATTGTGCTTTCATATATTTTTGTACTAAAAACTAAAATAATACAAACGATGTGCTATAAAATCAATGTGCTATAAAATGTTCACAACACCGACAGTAACCCCCCACCCACCCACCCTGTATATAAGCGAATATGTACAGAATTATGAATTTTAGTCTTAAATTTTTATAATTAATAATAATTTTTTTACAATTTTGATAAAATTTTCATAAAAACCTGTTTGAAGACTTTTTTCTCCGTTAAGCCCCTTTTAAAATCTACCAAACCGGGGTGCAGATATATGTTATAGGCAGCATTAGACGAAGACCAGTCACGGCTTGATTTGCATGGGAGCTCAGCTCCTCTACTTGTTTTCTATTTCAGAGAATTTTAGAAAACTATCACAATTTTTAACAGTCTTCATAACAGTTTCTATTTATAATTATTTTATTACATTAGGTATAACAGCGGTTAAACAAAAGCTTACTTAATTTTATAATATAAATTAAATATAAATTAAATTTATATGATATGAATTAAAAATTAGGTAATTAATGCTAAATTTAAAATAAAACAAATTAGGGCTCCTGCATCTGATTTGTTAGAAATAAAACCATGGTCCAGTATTTTCATGTAGCAGTCAAAAATAGAAATTACGTAATTGGGTTTCATGTAGGGCTTTTTTTTTTCTTTACGTTGTTTAGATTGCTCTTCAATCGCTTGATTTCCCGCACCCAGATATCTGGTGTCAGCATAGTGGAAGCAGAGAGGTTCGAAAGATTCGAACTGTTCTCGCGGGTTTGGCTATATTAATTGAGATTATCCATATTTATAAGAAGTACAGAAATTTTTTAAGCGTTTGAAGAAGAAAATAAAAACTTACTTGTCTATCTTAATCTGAGGTGTGCAAGATAACATTTTGGCTGTATTAATTCAGATTATTTATACGAAGTTTAGATGAATATTTTTATGGTTTGTAGAACAAAAGAAAAACTTGCTTGTCTATTTTAATCTGACAGGTGTGCAAGATAACCTTTTTTACCTATATTCACGAAAACTGGAGTGAACGATATGTAGGTATCTCCGTATCAGCGAGGAAAAAATATTATACCTGTTATTATATCCGTTTCTTTATGCAGATCTATAGCAATATACAATACGGAAGGACACAATACACACAATAACTTATTGAAAATTTAAAGTATGCGGCTATTATGAAGTAATTACCAACACATAGCAAACAAATAAAGCAAATAAAAAAGTTATTAAAGCATTTATTTCATTTTAGGTTAAATAAGCTGAATCCAATTTGGACGAGAATATAAGTACACACGAGAATATGGATGCGGCGAGGCGGATAGACACGAGAATATAGGTACACATGATAACAAATTGTCGCGCATCCATTTTCAGGCTGCCTATGTAGGCAGTTTATCCTATTCGATACGCAAATGTGGGCAGTTTTTCCTGAAAGGCTTTCATTTTGTTATCAGGAATTTACCTCGTACTCCAAGGGGGCATAAAATAGATCTAATAAACTTTTAAGTCTTGAGTTACCCTCTATTCGGTGGAAAATTGATAATATATTATAGCATAATAATACACAGACGAGAGCAGAGAAAAAATTCGAAATACCTAAAAATTCCGATCAATATACATATATTCTCGCAGAAAAAAAAGAGATAAATAAAAAAAATTCTATGAATCGACAAAAAATTCGCATTATCCAAGTTCCCTGGAAGAATAGTACGCACGTTTCGGGTGGTACAAAGGGTCCACCCTTCTTTTCAGGAACGTGGTGAAGGCGGGTGGACCTTTTGTACCACCCGAAACGTGCTATAATATGCTATATGTATATAAGCATTTAACGGCGTTTTCATGTTTAACCTGTTCGCTGTCATTATTGGAAAGATGCAGCGGAGAATACTATCCTGGTACCTTGATCGGAGGACTTTTCAAGGGGTTCTAATACGTATTCACGTTACTTATGGAGAAAACCGACTAAATCTCCAGACTATTAGATCGACAGCTCCACGAATCGACCCGAACCCGGGACCTTCACACTTCAGTATTCATTATATAGTATTCAGACTCTTTTGTTTACATATAATATATTTGATAACTTTTTATATGCTGCGTTCGGTCTAAATGAATAGTGTGTAATTATATTCAAATTCCTTACAAACATAAAATAAGAAGCACTTCACTTTCCAGAACAATTGAGAAAAACGAATATCGCAGCTTCACACCTAAAGGAAAACTATTTTAATATAATAATAATTTATTATAATAATTTAATATAATAATAATTTATATGACAGTTATTACGGCCAATTTTAAGCTGAATAATTACTATATATATATACACATGGGCGCCGGCAGCATTGGGCAAGGGGGGCAATGCCCCCCTTTGATTTTTGTGTGCAGTGTTTTCCCTTGCTTTTTTGCTCTTTCCAACATGGTAACCATACGTTGAAGTAGTCTTTACCCCCCCCTGGTAAATATTCTGCCGGCACCCTTGTATATATAATGTACATACAATATGAAAAAGTTAATATGGTGCGTGGGAGGGGGGGAGATTGAGGACAGCTCCAGTTATATGCTTTGAAAATTGGCGAGTTTCATTGAAATGGAAGTGGAGAATTTTCGAGTGCATTAAGTTAGCAACCATTCTTTTTTTTTTTCTTTAAGTTCGGTCGCATAATCTTGCATACTTTGAGCAACGAGAGACTCTCTCGTTATAATTGATGAATTGCGAATCAAGCACACTTTTTAGGATACAATTTTTTTCCGTTTTCTCATTGTAGTACAACTTTCTAAAAAGTTTAATTGGTTTGGTGAAGCTGTTCAAGACAACTAATTTGGTTTCGTCGTTTCGAGCAATATAAAGTTGCTTCAACGTTGAAATCCTGTTAGTTTATGATATAACATTGATGGATTTTACCAATATTAGAGATAAATTTTTACTTTCACTATTTTTAATATACATTCTCGCATAGCGTACTTTAGTGTATAAAAGTATTTTTCTCCATAAAATTTGAGTTATGCATTTATACAACAGGTATAGATGTAGAAATTTCTATTTAGAATAGCTAACATAAGAAAAATCATTTGATTTAATAACATGTACAATACAGCAAAATGTTACCCTAAAGTTATGTGCGTGTGTGCAACCATAGTGCAACTTAATTTATTATTACTTCTTGTAAGAATTTGATTAATATACATATACAGTGGAACCCCGATCTATCGTTCCCGCATTCATCGTTTTCCCGTAATGATCGTTTTATTTCTATGGTCCCTGCACAAACTGTATTCAAATAACGTTAACAAAACCCGCATGTATCGTTCGTCAAAAATTCGCTTTCCCGCGTTCATCGTTGTAAAATGTTTCTTCTGACAGAAACGAAATGGAAGATGAAGTGGATCCATATGGCTTACAAATCTAGTTACTTCCTGGTATGATATCTTGGGTTGATGATGGTATAGGTGAAGAATTATTACATCTAGCAGGGATGAGTATGGTGTGATATGTAGTGATTATATTTCCACTGATTTAGAAGTAGCAACGTACGGTATTCTAAGAATGGAAGAAATGTGACTCAAGCAATGAAAATAATCGCGAAGAGGCTGAGAATAATATTTATGCCTATGAGCCTGAGCCAACACGAGTGCCTAGTTTATCCTACGCAATAACGGTATTTGAAATTGTATCATTTTTATATACAAAGATGAATACACATAAAAATACAAAAAAAAAATGTAAATCTTGAAGATCTTGTTTCATTAAAGGATTAATGGAAAACCCAGTGTAAAATGACTGATTTAAAAAAAATAAGTATCACTTAATTTCTACACAACTTCAATTTGTTTCTTTTACAGTTTGGTAACAAATTTAGTATTTTTGGTATACTGTATACAATGTGTGTATTCATAAATACTGTTTTCTTCATATTTTGACTTTAACCCGCATTCGTCGTTTTCCCGCATGCATCGTTTTTTACTACGCACCCCTTGAAAAACGATAGATCGAGGTTCTACTGTATAACTACTGTATGTATCAGCCTAAATATTGTACGACGAAAGAGTATATTTTAAAGCTTACTTGTCGACCAACGACCAAATCTGCAGTTTATGAAAAACTGCATCATGAACTTCACTAATGGTGGGCGTGAGACAGTAATCCTTGGCAAAAGATGGACTAAACTGGATTTTGACTGCTGTTATTTAAACAACTTTCCATACAAGGCTATGAAAGTAGTTTATGATTTCGGTTTGTCTGTCTGTCCGTCCGTCCGAGCTCTAACTCCCGTAAATATGCATCGATTTCGACGGAATTTAAATTTGTTATTCTTATGTACAGTACCATGTACCCTATTGAAAATGGTCTATGTAGCATTTATAGTTTTTCTACAGGAGCACTCAAAATATTTCCAATACATTGCGCTCTATGGGAAGTTTTTCTTTAAAGCGTATCATCCTTACTATATAGTTGCGCTGATCCCTGACTTCAAGATAAAACTTTTCCCGCCATTAGTGCAAAAGTAGCATAGAGTGTCAAGAATGCCCATGGGTAACGTGACCATTTATGTTTTCCTTCAAAACGGGACATCTACTACTAGAAAATAAATACACTATTGCTTTTTTGGCAATAGTGTATTTATTTTCTTCCTCAAAACGGGACATCTTCTGTTTTTAAGGTGATAGTGTAGGGAGACTGAATTAACAGGTCTGAGTATCTTTTAGCTGTTAAGAAAAAAATCTGATGTGTCCAACACATGACTTCCTTGCACGTCCATTAGATCAAAAATATTTTCGACGCACTTCCTCTAAATTTATTTGTTTGAAAGAGATAAAATATCAATAATAGTAAGGTTTAGCGATTTCTAGCCAAATATTTCGATATCGCCAAGCTGAGTTCAATTTAAAAGATTTCCTTCTGACACTTTATTTGGCGATATTTCACCAAAAGCCGACAAACTTGAGATAGTCAGCGAGATTTTGGGGATAGCCAAAGTAGTCATTGACCACAGACTTTCAATGAGTTGATGCATCTATACACCTCAATGTATTCAAAGTCATTTGGCTCACCATGTAAATAAATTCTCAGTCGATTGCTGTCAAAAAAGATATTGAAAACAGTTAGGTATTACAATAGTTCTAAATACAAAGTTAAAAAATCTACGGCTTAAAGTTTTAGAGTTACACAAAATAGGAAATAATTTTTGGCGCCAAATTTGGCGATATTTCGGCGAAACTCGTCAATGTCGACGACATTTGGCGAGATTTTAAGCATAAACCAAACGCAGATATCGCCAAACTCGCCAAGAACGATGACAATGCGATACTTTGGCATGGCCAAATGACTACACCAATTTGGCGATATTTCGCCAAAACTCGCCAAGGTCGAGGACAGACGGCGAGATTTTGGGCATGTACGAAACAATGACTGTCTACAGTTGTATTATAATGAAGATGTCCATAGACATTAAGGTACTGAAATTCTTTTCGGTGGTCCTGTAAATAAACTCTCCAGTAGATTGGAACCAAAAATCGAGATGCACAACTAGATGTTACAACATTCTTATATATGAAATTTCATAATAGTTTTTGAGATTTGAGAGTTAAATATGCACACACGTACACCAAAAGTCG
Organism: Cheiracanthium punctorium; assembly: GCA_038373885.1. NCBI lineage: Eukaryota > Metazoa > Arthropoda > Arachnida > Araneae > Cheiracanthiidae > Cheiracanthium > Cheiracanthium punctorium. The sequence continues at coordinate 48,124 of JAWZYV010014996.1, read as the reverse complement.
CCAAGCTTGGCGACTTTTGGCACAGTTCTTGAGGGAGGCACGTGACCGTGGTCGGACCATTACCTAACTTATGTGGTAGGACGGTATTGTGCTGGAAATGGATGAATGCCCCTAAAATTGCTATTGGCCGTAATGTATTGGAAATCTTTTGAGTGTTCCTGTAGCAGAACTATAAATGATAAAGACACGTTTTTTTAATGGAGAAATTCATTTTCTAACTCTTTACAGCATATATCACTTCTGAGTCGTTTGAAATAGCCCAATACCTCTAAAAAACGCTTTGATGAATTTCGGCCCATAGAGCGTAATGTATTTCGAATCTTTTGGGCGGTCCTGTAGATAAACTATTCAGTCGAATGGAACCGAAAGGGGAGGTGCACAACTAGATGTTACAGCAATCCTAAATATAAAGTTTCAACATTCAACGCCTAACAGTTTTTGAGATATGCGAGTTTAATGAATTTCGGCCCATTGAGTGTAATGTATTTCGAATGTTTTGGGCAGTCCTGTAGATAAACTATCGAGTCGAATGGAACCAAAAGGGGAGGTGCACAACTAGATGTTACAACTATCCAAAATATGAAGTTTCGACATTCTACGCCTAATAGCTTTTGAGTTAGGCGAGTTTAATGAATTTCGGCCCATAAAACGTAATGTATTTCGAATCTTTTGGGCGGTCCTGTACATAAACTATCCATTCGATTGCCACCAAAAGGGGAGGTGCACAACTAGATCATAGAACAATCCTAAATATCAAATCTCAACATTCTACGACCAATAGTTTTGATATGCGAGTACATACTACGTCGACGTTACGTACTACATACGTACGTACGTACTAGTACGTACAGACGGCATGGAAAAACTGGCCACAGTATACTCGCCACTGGTCAAAATGAGTTGCAGACGCGTTAATATGATCGTGCATGCTAGCCTACGATGAGATGCATCGAAAAAATTTTTTAAATTCAATTTAGAGGTAGTAAAAATCGGTTTTTATGTCGAAATTTGGCCCCCAAAATTTTTCGGGATCACATTACTTCCTTATATTACGTACAAGGAAGTAATAATGCAAGACGTACGTTTTGGGTGGTACAAGGGGTAGGCCCTTCGACTTCATAAACACCATCCGATACAAGGCAAGACGGTTAGGAAAGTGAGAAATGTAAACAAAAGGACACACAGAAAAAAGGAAGTTGTCATTCGGAATGAGAAAAATTCTTGGAGAACCAGAGTGAAAAGGAAAAATTCAAGATCTGGGAAGGGGGAGGAATAAGCAAAAGAGGAACATGACTTTAAAAAATGAAATAAATTGTAATAATTGACAAAAAAATATCATTAAAAGAACAAACACAAAAACAGTATATCCCCTCGGCATTTTCTTTGCGTTTCGAGAGGGGACGGTAGGAGGTCAGTTTTTTTTTTTTTTTTTTTTTTTTTTTTTTTTTTTTCAGACACTGACGTTGGATGATTTTTTTAGATTTTTATCGTCCTTTATCGAAATCGTTACCGTGGGTTTCTCTCTTTCTAAAAACGGGACATTGCAGGAGACATTTTCTAAAAACGGGACATAACGGTGTCCCGAAGCTTTGTTTGGGGACAACGGGACAAACCACCTAAAAACGGGACTGTCCCGTTCAAAACGGGACGTATGGTCACCTTACCCATGGGCAGTCATTCTTGAAAACGTGTTTTAGAGATATTTTCGGTTTTTTTTTTTTGTTTTTTTTTTAAGAAAACAAAGTTGATATGCATATTATTAAGGCTCTCAGAATAAGGCTGTCCATTGAAAATATTGTCTGTATTATTAATAGTTCTTCTACAGGAACACTGAAAAGATTCCAATACCTCACAATCTGTGGCATTTGAGGGATACTAATACTTTCTAGCACAAGACAATGAGTATAAAATTTTTATATTCTTCAGTTAAACGATGGAAAAAAAAAATATTACAGGGTCTTATAAAACTGAATTTATAGTAAAAATACAACATTATCTTATTTCCGAAATCTCGTCAGATTTAAAGAAAATACATCGCGAAACATAGTTTAGTAATACTGATGTGTTGGAAAGTGTTATATAATCGATATGCGTTTGGCATGATTTATCTTCCTTGTTTATCATTGCAGCGGGAGAATTCACATTCCTTCCCTTTACAATCTATATTCAAAGTCAATGAGCATTTCTCTTCTATTGCACGGGCAACGCTGCTAGGTTTTATATATATATAGTTGTGAGATATGACGTGCAGTGCCGATCCTAGCGGGGGGCAAGATGGTGCACCGCACGTGGGCGGCCAAACTTAAGGGGCGGCGAAATGATTAGAACTATTGAACTTTTAATTGAGACGGAATTTATGTCTGTAAGTGAAAATTTTAAATTTCCTACAAGTGAAACTGGTAGAGGATTTAGTTATTCGTATGTTTACAAGTCATTGAAAAATGGTGAAAAAGTTAGACGAACTTGGCTTTTATATTCTGTTTCATTAGATACCGCATTTTGCTCTTCATGCAAAATATTTGGAGGGTCCGAAGGAGAAAATATTCAGCTTATTAGTGTTGTTTATAGGGATTGGCAACATTGCTCTGACTATTTTTCTAGACACGAGAATAGTGCAAAGCATATGAAATGTGTTAAGACTTTTTGGGAGCTCAAAACACGGCTAAGCAACAATAGCACAATAGATAGAGAACAACAAAACTTCTTTTCTTTGGAAAATAAAGAGCAATTATCGAACGAATGATTGCTATTGTGCAATATTTGGCTAGCCAGAACTTAGCTTTTAGAAGTAGTAGTTCAAACCTATACAAAGAAACAATGGAAACTTTTTAAAAGCGGTGGAAATGATAGCTAAATTCGATCCTGTTTTACTTGAACATATAAATGGGTCATTCCATGTCAGATCAAACAGTGCAGTTCACCACATCAACTCGGATTTTTCTCTAATTTTATATAGATGATTTATAGGCTAAGACATCAACAAATCTCAATTTTGAAGATTCTACGATGATTAATTACCGAGAAATTAATTATGCAGATTTTTAAGTTTTCTGCAAGATGCGCCAACTTTTTTCCCAATTCCTTAAATAACTCCTTACCTGCTAAAGTTTCTGAAGTGAAACTTTTTTTCTAGGAGTAACTTTTTATGCTGATTCCAAAAATGTTATCGAAATGTGCGTATCTTCTATAGTTTATGCATAACATTGCATTTGCTAAAAAACATCATGAATTTTGTTCGACATGTCTGATCACAGACACGTTTTAAATTTTTATATGTTATTAAGATGGAATAATCCTGCATCCCAAAATAATTTCATCTTGGCTTTCTGCTCAGGAGCAGAAAAAAATGTATGTATGTACCCAGTGGCGGCTCGTCATGAAGGGCCAGAGGGCCTGGCCCCACCGAATAACCACCGTCTAAATCAAAGTATCTTCCTATTATGTAAGACAGTTCTTTCAATAATTTACCTTCATTTAAAAAATGCACGCATTTTACTCTATTTTAATATTATCCATTAAAAAAAGTACTTAAAAAAGCAATAGTTGTATGATTTTCCCCCTATCTAAGCCATGCATGGGCCACGGGCTGGCTTGCCCTGAATTTGGCGTCTTTTCTCCTTTCACCTGGTTGACATATTTGGCATGGAGCACAAAAGCCATATTGACGTGGAATGAACTTGGCTTCCAAGCGGTTTATTTGGCGCTGTCTTCTGAGCCCAGATCTTCGGGCCCTCTCAGGGTGATCTACACGACTGTACGGGCAAATTTCGGCAATCGGTAGCTATTGGCGAAATTTTCCGCTTAAGAGGAAATCATTTATTATGTGCGTGATCGTATTTTTGCAGTACAGTCAGCTATTTTTCTGTTTTGTTTTCTTGATTTACGAAAAGCGATGTACAAATGTCTTTTTTATATATGTTGATATTGATTTTAAAATAAATAAATCATCTAAAAATTATAAACAAGCAGCTATAAACATAAATATTAAATAATTAAATGTGGCTTTTTGTTTAGTAATAAAGTAAACTTTTCAATTTAACATAATTAGGTAAAAAATAGCAAAAGTTGTATAGTAATTTTGATAATCATTTGTCATGTGAGAAATTTTAAATACTTACGCTGTGTGCACACGGGGATAGGTTGTTCTATATGTATATATATTTTCGCGATTTTAATGGGCACTATTTTTTTTTTCGGGCCCCACCACTGAAACAGGTACCCTGTATGGTACAGGAACCCTGTATGTACCTATATATGAGGATTTTCATATGCAACATTTATACTGAAGATGAGAAAATTCAGAAGCGTTAGTCAATTTTCCTATGTCTTTTAAATTGATATCAGAAGTTTAACTACTACTCCAGGCATTTCCAAAAACTAGAAAATATATCAAAGTGCTTGCATCGGAAAACGTAAAACAAACAATCAACAAAAAATGCATGTAAAATAGTGTTAAATTAAAAAGAATTCTAAAGTTAAAATTTAGAATTTTTTTTAATTTAACCCTGTTGTTTTAGGCTGTCATCCATCAGCCAATAAATCTTTGGAATTCTGTATGATATTGAACTCAAAAGAAAGAACAATGTTTAATAAAGCATATATATGTATATATATGCTTTATTGAACATTGGCTGCTTTACTATATCCAGTCTTTACTATATCCTAGGCTGCTACTATTAACATTGCTTTATTATATTAGGTCTACCGGAAAGTTCTATCCGTTTTCTGTATGTCAATATTTTGCCTAGCGAAAACTACTGAAGCTAATACACGAAATTTATCACGAGTGGGATTTTATAGCGTAGGTGCTAGATCAGAGAGTATTTTCCAAAATTCGACATTTATGGAAGATAAAGGCCCAAAATGTTGTTTTCACATATTCTGCGGATCTCAAAGAAGAAAAGAGATATCGATAAAATTCTTGCTGTAAAATACACAACACTCAAAAATGCCTAAAAATTGATTTCAGAACATTTCGAATATAATTCTCCTAGGAGGGTAGACATAAAAGTTTACCGTGAATAACTGGTTACATGACATTTATTCTGCAATATATCACCAAATGTGCAATTTGACAATGTGCCTGACATTGCTATGCTACTTGTTGTAACAATAAAAATTTAATACAGTATACAGTAAAACCTATTTCAAATTGCTGTATCCATCTACAAAACTAGCCAAAGCACAATTTTGTTCGCATTCTGTTAAAGATAAATAAGTACTGTAACTTACAGGAATTCAATTCTTTCAATAAACTTTGTTCCTTCTATTGACTTGAATGCTGTACACACGTCAGCTCAGGCACAACTCTAAAAACTTTGAATGAATAAAGTGGACTGTATATTAAAAATACTCTTTATTTTAATCTGGATTTAACAATTTTTGCTGCAGCGTGTATATATCTCGTAACGCCACAGCACACATTTGCCTCTCAAGGCATCTCGTGCACGGTCTCGTACCGTTCTGACCGGGGAAGCGAGAATGCAGAGCTGGCCCTCCGCTGCTAACCACTTGAGAGCCACTTCAAAAGATTTAAGACAGATGCTGCAGACAGAGGCGCTCAAACATCCTCCCCCCGTTGAAATTATACAAATTTCAACAATATTTAAAAACATGTAATCTACATTCACAAATTAAAAAAATATGTATATATATAGTACATAAACAGCAAGTACAAAAAAAAGTATACAAAGCAAATTTATACACCCAGTTCTACAATCGAAAAATTTAATCACTTTCCATAGGAAGAATGCATATGTCTCTGACGTTCCTTTTAAATAGTTTACCATTGGGTAACTTAACATTTACTACTCGAACGTGTTTATCCTTTCCAAAAAATATTTCTGCAATTCTTCCTGTTAACCATTTTGTGTTGGGCATATTCTCATCTTTAATCAACACTAACGAACCCGTTTTTACATTATTTTTTGCAAATCGCCACTTATGGCGTTGCTGTAGGTTATTTAAATAATCTCTTTTCCATAACCTCCAAATTTGTTGGCTGTATTTTGTAATTTTCTGCCATTTAGAAAGTCTGTTATCCGACAAATCAGCCAATTGGGGCTCAATAATTGAGTTTAATGGCCTCCCAATGAGAAAATGGCCTGGTGATAATGTTTCAAAACTATCAAAATCTGATGATAAAGGGGTAAGAGGTCTCGAATTTAAAACACTTTCAATTTCTAAAATGATCGTGAGAAATTCCTCTAAAGTTAAATGTGCATTACCGATAACTCGTTTTAAGTGGAATTTAAAACTCTTAACTCCGGCCTCCCAAAGACCGCCAAAGTTTGGTGATTTTGGAGGTATGAACTGCCAGTCTATGCTTTCACTAGAAAGAAAATTTGCCAAAGTTTCGTCTGGATGCCTCACCATATTATGTAATTTTTTCAGTTCCATGCTCGCACCTACAAAATTAGTAGCATTGTCACTAAATAATTTTGAGCACTTTCCTCTTCGACTGAAAAAGCGCTTCAAGCAAGAAATAAATGCATCAGAAGTAAGATCTGTTACAAAATCAAGATGAATTGCTTTGGTGCATAAACAAACAAAAATGCATACATACACTTTGTTCAGTTTCCCCTTTCTCTGATTTTTGAATTTAATATAGAACGGCCCGCAATAATCGGTACCGACATTGCAAAATGGGAAAGACTGAACAACTCTTTCTCTGGGCAAATCCCCCATAATTTGTTTCTCTAACACAGGTTTATTTTTGAAACATGTGATACACTGAAATACAATTTTTCTACAAACATTTCTACCATTTATGACCCAAAACTTACGTCTAACATGATATAATAAGGCATTAGGACCTACATGAAAATATTTCAAATGGTAATATCTTACAATAATTGTTGTAAGAGGATGTTTGTCCGAAAGGATCATTGGATGTTTTTGAGATGAACTGAGGTCGGAATGCTTTAATCGACCTCCGACACATAATATTTCATTTTCATCTAAGAAACAATTTAGCGATTTTACCTTGCTATTATTAGGAATAGCAGCACCTCTCTTCAGGTTTTTTATTTCTTCTGAAAACTCACCTTTTTGTGCTTCTGTAATTAGATACATTTCCGCTCTTTTCACCTCCTTGGGAGTAAGGTGACCTGAGATCTTATCTTTAGCTTTAGCATTATGTATAAATCTAAATATATAACATAAAATACGAATGATGGTTAAATAATTATTACTCAATGCAAGGATATCATTAATAATAGAATTATGATTAAAATTTGTAAGGGTAATATGAGGATTGTCGCTTTCACAATTGCCCGTTTTTTTCAGTTCAACAGAGTCACCACATACTGAGATTGGAATTTCAGGATTGGGATATTCTCCCTGACTCAGAAACGTTGGTCCCTCGAACCACAGATCATTTTTCACTAGTGTCTCTGGATTCATCCCTCTTGAAATAAGATCTGCGGGATTGTTTCCGGAAGATACATGACGCCATTGTTGAACGCTTGTTAACTCCTGTATTACCGCTATACGATTTGCGACAAATGTTTTTAGAAGATATGGCTCTTTCTGTATCCAGGAAAGGACAATCATTGAGTCAGTCCAGAGAAAGATATCTACTGTCTTAAGTTGTAAGGAACTCGTCACTTTAGTCATCAGTTTTGCGAGAAGGACGGCAGCGGAAAGTTCGAGTCTGGGCACTGTTATTCGCTTAAGAGGTGATACTCGTGATTTGCTGCAGACCAAATTCACCTCGGAATCTCCTCGATCTGACGTGGATCTGCAGTAAATAACACATCCGTACGCATTCTCGGACGCATCCGCGAAACCGTGAAGTTGAATATGCACTGATTTTTGCATTATAATGCATCGATTAACACTTACACTATTTAGTAATGGCAAAGACTGAATGAAGTTTTCCCACTGTTTTGCCTCCGTTTCAGGAAGCGGATCGCTCCAGTCCAATTTCAAACACCACAGCCTCTGTAAGAATATTTTGGCTGCTGTTATTACAGGACCCAATAGTCCTAGGGGATCGAAAATTCTGACAATTGTTGAAAGCACAGATCTCTTTGTTGGCGGAACCGAGTTCTCTATCTGTATTTGAAAGGTAAACTGGTCTGTGATGGGCTTCCATGAAACTCCTAAGGCCTTTGTTTCATCTTGAAAACTGTAACTACTGTCACAGTCTGTTTTTAGCTCTGGAGAGCTACTACACCACTTGTGTAATGTGAAACCTCCACTGTTGAGAGCTTTTATTAACTCTGATTGTAATGCTTTAGTGTCACTCAGGGTGTCTGCGCCACTGAGGACATCATCAATATAGAAGTCTCTCTCTATGACTGGAGAGGCTAAGGGAAAGTTTTGTTGTTCATCTCTGGCTAATTGTTGAAGAACTCTTGTAGCGAGGTAAGGTGCACTCACTGTACCGTAGGTAACAGTGTTGAGCTCGTAAGTCTTAACTGGTTCATTCACTCCCTCCCTCCAAAGTATTCTCTGAAGTTTAGTTTGACTCGGGTCAATTAAAATCATCCTATACATCTGCTTTATATCAGCTACAAATGCATAAATATGCTTACGAAATCTAATCATTATCTTAAATAGGTCATCCTGAACAACCCCACCATTGTACTGTAAAGAGTTAAGCGAATTCCCTGATGTTGTCTGCGAGGAAGCGTTAAATACTACACGAAGTTTTGTAGTACTTTTATCTGGGCGATAGACTCCTAGATGCGGTATATAATATGTTCCTACTTCTTCCTCACATTCCGAAATCTCTTTCATGTGCCCTAATGTTTCATATTCCCGCAAAAATTCTTTGTATAATGATAAATAATCAGGCTCTTTTACAAGGTGACTCCACAACGAATTTAATTTCTTGAGGGCTATATTTTTAGATTTCCCTAAACAATTTGGATCCTCTTTTAGCGGCATTTTTACTATGTATCTACCTGTACTATCTCGTTTAACGTTTTTCTCAAAATGATTTTCGCAAATTATTGTTTCTTTGTTTTTAGGTATCTCAATCTGCACGTTCTCTATTTCCCAAAATTTCTCTATGGTTTTGATTAGGGCAATATTATCTTGAATAAAGCCGCAATGGACCCTATCCGGCGTTTCAGTGGGAACGCTTCCACTTGCCACAAAACCAAAAACAGTATTTTGAAAGATTAAATTACTGTTAGTCGGACAAATTTGACCAGGTCGCAACAATTCGTAGAAGATTTCTGCGCTCAAAAGTAAATGTATGCGACTTGGTTTGTTAAAGTGTTCATCTGCCAGGTTTACATATTTTAACTCGGGTATATTTATCTCAAACGTTTTTGACGGCATGAAATCAGTAATCTTGGATACTATCAAAAAATCTAATTCTTTCTCGTAATTTCCCTCAGTGTTGGAAATCGTCGCTTTAACTACAGATTTAATTGTTGTGCAGGTATCGCCAATTCCACAAACTGTTAAATTAGTTTTTTCTCTTTTTAAATTAAGGCTGTTAGCACAATCTGAAGTCATGTAGTTATTCATTGCCCCTTGATCCAAAATCGCACGCACTCTAAAATTATTACCAACGTTATCTCTCACTAAGCAAGTTGCAGTGCTAAGGAGCGTTGTTTTTGATGTATTTATTACTCGCGAGGAGAGCACCGATGTGTTTATATTAGATTCGACGCTAGCCAAGGATGCTGGCTGGAATGTTGGTGCCTCCGCACTCAAAGTACTCTCTCTTGTACCTCTTGTAATAGGGGGGGAAACCAAATCGGGGTTATTGGCCGCGCTCTCTTGTCGCAAAAACTCACCGCTTTTCGGGAAATGTAATGAGTAGTGATGTCTTTTATTTTTTCCATCTCTTTTGCACAAAGAACAAGAAAATTTTGATTTGCAATTATTAATTAAATGTTTTCCAAGACAGCAAAAGCAATAATTATTTTTCTTAACTATTTCTACTCTCTCAGAAACAGGCAAGGCCATATAATTTTTGCATTTATATAAGGGGTGATTTTCATAACAAAGGCAACACTTTGAACTCTTACTCTCAGCTAAAAATACTCTAGACACATTTCTCGAATTAGAGGATTTTTGATTAAAACCTTCCGTTAGAAGTTTTCCCCGTGACACAAAAAATAGATCTGCTTCTTTTCCTAATGTTATGGGATCAAACCATGTATCTGCCTGCCTAACACTGATATGAGACGCTGTTTCTTTGTCTAATGTTTGAAACAACTTGTCTGATACAATTAATTGCTTTAATTTCTCAAAATCAGACACCTCTCTTAATTTTAAGTAATAATCAAAGCTAGTTGTCAAACGAGATGCAAATTGTACATGGGTTTCATTTGCCTGCCTAGTAGTTTTTCTGAATTGCTCCAAACATGACTGGGCGGTTGGTTCGAACTCTCTTAATACGATTTTTTTCACTTTATCATAATCATTTAACTCATTATCTCTTATGTAAGAAATTATGTTTGAAGCTCTCTCACCTAGTAAATTCAAAAGTATCTCCGCCTTAAGTACATCGGGTACGTTCTTTGTAACAAAGGATCTTTCTAAAGAAGTAAAAAACAGACCCCATCCTTCTGGTCGACTCGGGATTTTAATCGTTAGAGTTCTTATACTTTTTATTAGCGAATCTAATGAATCATATCTCTCAACTTTATTTTCTGATTCGTCGCTAGTTTTTGGAACTGTTTTTGGAATTGTTTGCAAGCGTGACAGTTCTAACTCAGCTTTCGCTCTCTCTAATTTAGTTTGTTCTAATTGTAATTCTAACTGTGATTCTGCTTTCCGGTCCTCAATTATCCCCTCTAAGAGACCTGATACAAATTCTGGTTCATTTTTGAATTTATCAGTATCCTTTATAATATTAATAAGCTCTGTCGTTGTCATTTTCTCTGTTATTTCCTCTCCTAACTCTATCGCAGCGAGCTGCAAATCAGCTTTTCTCGCGTTTTTGAACATTTTTATAACAAACTCAATCACTAATTTCTAACTCAAAACAATGATAAAAATAAATTCAATTAAAGGCTAAACACAACTCTTAACTCTAAAGAATAATAACACAAATTATCTCAAGGGAGTAAATGACCAGAAAAGCTCAGCACCTACTTCGTCACTTGTTACACAAACGAAGGAACTTCATTTATATCCATAAGGCACCGGAACCGTCTCACGTGAAGACGGACCAAAATGTACACACGTCAGCTCAGGCACAACTCTAAAAACTTTGAATGAATAAAGTGGACTGTATATTAAAAATACTCTTTATTTTAATCTGGATTTAACAATTTTTGCTGCAGCGTGTATATATCTCGTAACGCCACAGCACACATTTGCCTCTCAAGGCATCTCGTGCACGGTCTCGTACCGTTCTGACCGGGGGAAGCGAGAATGCAGAGCTGGCCCTCCGCTGCTAACCACTTGAGAGCCACTTCAAAAGATTTAAGACAGATGCTGCAGACAGAGGCGCTCAAACAAATGCCATACAGAATTCCAAAGATTTATTGGCTGATGGATGACTGTCAAAAACAACAGGGTTAAATTAAAAGTAATTTAAAATTTTAACTTTAGAATTCTTTATAATTTAACACTGTGTGTGACATGCATTTTTTGTTGTTTGTTTGTTTTACGTTTTCCGATGCAAGCACTTTTATGTATTTTCTAGTATTTGCAAATGCTTGGAGTAGTAGTTAAATTTCTGATATCAATTTAAAAGACATAATAAAATTGACTAACGCTTCTGAATTTTTTCATGTTCAGTATAAATGTTGCATATGAAACTCCTCATATATAGGCACATAGATACAGTTTTTTTTTCTCTGCTCCTGAGCAGACAGCCAAGATGAAATTTTTTTGTGATGTAGGGTTATTCCATCTTAACAACATATAAAAATTTAAAACATGTGTCTGTGATCACACATGCCGAAAAAAATTCATGATGTTTTTTAGCAAATGCGATGCTCATGCGTAAACTGTAGAAGATGCGCAAATCACTCACTTCAGTAACTTTTACAGGTAAGGAGTTATTTAAGGAATTGAGAAAAAAGTTGGCGCATCTTGCAGAAACCTTAAAAATTTGCATAGTTAATTTCTCGGTAATTAACTATCGTAGAAACTTCAAAATTGAGATTTGTTGATATATTAGCCCATAAATACTCTATATAAAATTTGATGAAAATCTAAGTTGGTGTGGTGAACTTTCTCCAGTTTTGTGTTTGATTTGACGTGGAATGACCCACATAGCGTTTCCAGAAACTTTCCGCCGCGGAACTATTTTCTTTTGATTGGAGCCCAGAAGATTAGCGGGAAGCCTTTGTTATTGTATGGTGATAGAGATTTGTTTTACTAAAACTTTGTTTTAAAATAGAGATGGTAGCCTGTTGTGTTACTGATTGCACTAATACGTCAAATGTAAAGAAGCCTAGTGTCACTTTTCACAGGTTAAATAATTATTTTAAATATACTTTCATCAGGACTAGCATTTATTTTTTTTTTCACATACTACAGTTGAGCCTGTATGGCAGATGTAATGTTCATGTATCTGGAATGTCAAAAAAAATTATTTCGATTGTATAAACGGTTGTAAAATTCTTTGATATTCTTACATAATGTATTATAAACGTTGAAAAATGAAAATCGGCCTTTTAAATTTATAAAGTATGGTTTGTTTAATTGTGTTTTCAGTTTCTGTTTGTATTGCTTTGATCCGTGTATTTTGATTAATAATTTTGGTTAATTGCGAAGTAATGAAGAAAAGGAACATTTATCTGTACCGTTTATGGTTTAATTGCAAACTTAGAACTATGTGCATCCTAAATTATTTTTTTAATTTGTATTATTATACAATATAACAACTGATTGTCTTGCAATGATTGCATATTTTATTTGTTTATATTTGAAAGCTAATGTAATTCAAATGTTAAGAAATATTATTTGTAATATGATATAAATTTCAACTAACCGCCACAAAATATCATTAATCCGTCTCCGAATTGAAAATACGAAAACGAAACTAACACCTGCGATATTAAATATACGTGAAAAACATATTATCTTTAAAAGAAAATTGTTCAGTTGCATGCTGTACGTTCTTTTGCGTTCCGTTATTTTTAATTCTACTTTCGTTGTCGTTTCTCAATCGTTTTTCGTAAAGAAGAAAGTTCAATATAGTCATTCAATCGCCGTAATCAATGTATCTACATAGAGTTCGTCTGCTTTTTTTGGTCTCCAATGGTTCCATCTTCCTCTCGCGGAGGAATACAATTTTGTTACGAATACATTGTATTGGAAGCTTAGAAGAAGCGCTCTCCACTTTCCTCTATGCAAATAACGTCCAAAAGCCTAAGGATAAAAATACCCGATAATGGCGCCAACATGCGCAGAAAAAATATAGGTCTGCAAAAAAGACTATTAGATATTAATCCTATAGGGCATTTTTTGTACCATGCGCGGCACATTGTCTGAACTTAGTACTAATTAACGACGCTGCTAAATCAAGTGGAGAGATTGCAATTTTTCTTTTAATGTTATTCAAGACTTATACAACTATTTTTCAGCTATTTATTCATTTTGGTTATACAACTATTTATTCATTTTGGGATATTTTAAAGAATACAATTACAAGCTTTTCTTTAAAGCCGCTAAGTGATACTCGTTGGGAGAGTCGAATACTTGCATTACGACCGTTGCAAACAGATCTTTAAAATATCCTCGTTGCGCTGAATCAACTTTCACATGAAGCAAAAGATCGTGTAGCAAGGCTAAAAGCTAAATCTTTAACGGAAACAGTTTGTTCGTTTAAATTTATATGTTCAGTAATGATTTTTCACGATTTGCTAGAAAGAATAAATGTTGTTTCAAAAATGTTGCAGCAATCGAGCATAGATTTAGCAGAATGTGTCGAAGCATTAAGAAATTTAAAAACATATTTAATTTCGAAAAGAAATGACGAAAGTTTTGCTACATTTATCAATGAATCGTCTATTATTGCCCAGGAAATTAATGTAGATCCCGAATTTCCTGAAATTCGTGAAAGAAAAAAACCTCGTATGTTTCACAACGAATCACATGATGAAGATGTTACAGACTCTGAAAAAAGGTTTAAGATTAATTTTTATTTTCAAATTTTCGATATTTCCATCAATTCAGTAGGTGAAAGTTTCGATTTGTCGGAAAGCTGTTTCTCAATATTCAGTTTCTTACTAACGTTTAACTCTGAAGATAGTGACAATTTAAAAAAAAAAAAAGTTGCATGGATTTGGACATTACACTTCAAATAAATAAAGATGGAAAAATAGAAAGGGACTTAGACTGTATAGAATTGCACAGTGGACTATTATATTTTCGAGATCTATTTCCAAATATTTGCCGGTTAAAGCCATTAGAAATTTTGAATCGTATATTAAGTCAAGATTTAAAATCATATTTTCCCAATTTATCTATAGCACTCAGACTATTTTTGACTATACCAATCAGTGTTGCTTCAGGTGAAAGAAGCTTTTCATCTTTAAGTTTGATTAAAAATTACTTAAGATCTACAATCTCACAAGAAAGGCTTACGAATTTGGCTATTATTTCAATTGAAAGTGACATCTGTGAGGCGCTAGACCTTTCAAGTGTTATAAATGAATTTGACTGTAAGAAAGCTCGAAAAATATTGTTATAATTTTTTGAAAGATCAGAAATATTTATTGTAGTTGTAGATTGTATTTTTCTGAAAATAAAATACTAAATTTAACTTGACTTTCATCCATTCCATACTTTTTACACTTCCATACACTTTTTAAAAAGTGTTTGATAGTAAATTATTTAAACATTTTATTGGTTTGTAAAAAAGGGAGCGGCCAATTTTAATTTGCACGTGGGCGGCCGAAGGTCTAGGATCGGCACTGATGACGTGCGTGTGTATTTTTGGCTGTGAAATACACAGATGAGTTTTTTTAGACAAGAAGAATCCGTCAACCGCTTATGCAAGGTTAGTTGTTAGTTTACCTTGTCATAATTGAAATTTAATAATATCTTTATGCAGGGGCGCGACATTATTAATGGACACTCTCCATAACTGCTTGCTTAGATATTTGATACCCAAACTAAGTTTGAATAATGTAAACACTGGAAATTTGGTAATGCGCAGCGATCCTAGCGGTAAAGGAATAAAACATTTCTCTATCTGTCTGAAAGCGACTTTTGTGTTTAATTTTGCAACCTAGCATGTGAACAAGATTATGTACGCCAGCACTAAATTTTAATTATTTCTTTCACCTTTGCTTACGGGGTTGCTTTAGTAACAAATGAATAAAAAAAGTGGGGGGAGGTTCTATCTTGAGATTATTAAAATATTATTAAAATAATATAGCGAATTATTAAAATAATATAACGAAAAAAAGTTTTCGTCTTCAACGGTGTATATTTACATTAGAAAATAACTTTGAATTCATTACTGAGTTTTTTATGTAACATGAATTAAAATTTTTAATATGAGTTTAGCGTCAATTTGAAAATGTGTTAAAATTTATCGACTCATAAAATAAATGTAAATACTGTTTGTTTGAGAATGATCGTCATTAATACTTTTTAAATATTGTCTTCTCTTCAATGGCTACACCAGCAGTTACCGAGTGAGGTGTGGCGCCATCTACATACAGAAACGGCGTTATCCCACTTTCTGAGGAAGTGTCCCCTCCTAAAGATTTAATTTCGTGCTCGGAATGTTCACAGCTAAATTAAACCGTTCGAATGCGAAAACTTTCCGCACGTTCCCAGAAGAGCATGAAATTCGGTTTGGGTATATAATAAAAATTGAATATGAAGCTATTTATTTGAAGTGAACGAAGATTAAATACATAGAGTGCAGACATGCTTTCGTCAAATGTTTTTTCTAGCGCCCGTTGTAATTGTCTCCACAACGGGCTTTGACTTCTAGTTTTAGAGATATTCTGCTCTTCGAAATGAAACAAAATTGGATGTTATTAAGGATTACAAGATGAATCTTTCCATCGAAAATAATGTCTGTATCGCTAATAGTTCTTCAGTAGCACTCAAAATAATTCCACTACAATACGGTCAATGGCAGTTTGGAGACAGTCATCCATTAAAGCATGTAGTACTATTCAACAATTTAATTAGCTGCCGACGACGATCGTGTGCCTCCCTCAAAAGTAGCGCCAAAAGTCTCCAATGTTGGCGACTTTTACGATAAATTGCCAAATATGGTACCAAAAAAAATGCTTTACCGAGCTTAGTGATATTTTCATTATTTGACGGTAAATCGAAAAATATCTAATGTAATATATTAAGTTTATGTGGATTACTCGTGCTGTAATTAACCTGTTTAGTGTATTTTGTTTTGTTAAGGCATGGGTAAGGACTATCTGCCTTGCCTAGGAGTGGAAGGGAGGTTGAGTCGGGGAAAATCGGTTAATTCATTGGAACCCAAAAGAGGTTTTAACGCATTAGCGGATTTATACGGAACAAAATTGCGAACTTTGATATTTTACCTCGTTGAAAATTAATTTTAGACTGCAAACCCTCAAAAGAATAAATTTCCCGCTCTCCGTGTTCACTCACCGTTACATTGTATAAAGAAATATAAGAGAAGTATAAGAGAATTATTTATATTTTTAACATATCAATAAGTTTGAGAGTTGTTAATGATTTCGGTTTGTTTGTCCGTTCGGTTATTCACCCGACCCGAGTTCTAACTGCCGTAAATATACATGGAATTGTGCGAAATTTATGTTTTTCTATGTATAGAGCCATGTACACTATTGAAAACTGTGTAAGTAGCATTTATAGTTCTTTTACAGGAGAAAAGAAAAATCCAATACATTGCACTCTATGGACAGTCATTCTTGAAAACGCATTTTAGAGATATTCGGCTTTTTGAAAGAAAACAAAATTGTCATACATATTATTAAGGCTCTCAAAATAGTACGCTCCATTGAAAATAGTGTCTGTATTATTAATAGTTCTTCTACAGGAACGCTCAAAAGAATTCCAATACATTACAATCTCTGGCATTTGAGTGACACTAATACAAATTTTAGCACGAGACAATGAGTGTAGTATCTCATGTAGATCATCAGTCTGCATCATCAGTAGTCTTAGATTCTTCAGTTGAGCGATGGGGAAAAATTTTAAAATTCTTTAACAGTCTTATAAAATTGCATCTGTAGTAATAATACAGCATTATCTTATCTCCAAAAAACTCGCAAGATTCAAGAACAATACATCGCCAAATTTGGCGCAAAAACCATGTGTTGGAAAGTGTTTTATAATCGATGCGTTTGGCATGATTTATCTTTCTTGTTTTTTGATTACTAGGGGCCAAGGCCCTTAGACTCGCTACGCTCGCTTTTCGCATGAGGTATTTGGCTCCTAATAATTTTTATCCGTAAGAAAGGCATAATTTAAATAGACAAAACTTAAAAGATTGAATCAGATAGAATGTTACCAAGCTGCTCATTGCTTGGTTCTTGCATGTTCCTTGGAACATAAAAATTTAAACCTCACACTATTTTGAATTATGTAAAACGCATGGAACACCTTCCGTTTTTGCCACCCACGGCGATTTCACATAATTTGGCGACTTACGTATATGCATCTATATAAATAAAATAAAGTGTAAACTGTCCGTTAGTTTGTCTGCACCTCGCGTAGCTCCGAAACGGGTGATTGTAGACCTACCAAATTTTGTATGGAAATTCTCCAGGACGGGTCTCGACATACCTCGAAGCGATTTTTTTGAAATTCGAATTATTTTAAGGGATATCGATAAAAAAAGTGACGCAAAAGGATCATTTTTACTCTCGCCATTTCGCAATGGCAACCCCGCTGTGGAAAGAGCGAGGTTTGAGCATATCTAGGTTGCCATATTTGGCAAGTTTATTAAATGATTCAGACTCTTGAAGTAAAAGTAAAAGAATAACGATTTTTTTTTGTTTGGATTATTTGTAAGGTTTTTTTTTTAATTAAAATATAGTGTGTGCATGTGAAATCAGAGCAGGAATGAAACGTTTTATACTCAAAAGAAAAATAGGATTTGGAAATTTTCCGAGACTAAAATGTGCAACTTTTTAATTTGGCGAAAAATAAAATGGTTGATGTGCGATTTTGAGATGATTCTAACGCTTGGCGCATTTTATCGCAATTTTATCATCTGCTACTTGGGTTATGAATACACCTAAGAATAAGTTTTGGAAATTTTCATTCAGTTGGAATTGTGCATTTTTCTTCGCAGCTTTGCCCCATCTTTTTCTAATGTATTACATCCAGAAAAAGAATGTTAGAACTATCAATTTTAATTTTGTTTAATCACACTCATGAATAATGATATACTTTTCAACTTAATGTAATAAGGAAAGAAAATAGGGAAGATCCATGGATTATAATACACTTTTACTATATAGCACTTTAGTGCGTATTTGAAATCTGAAAGTGTTTCAGATTTTCTTACTTTTTTTTTCTTTCCGTTTTTTGATAAAGGCCAATATATCCAGAAGCTCTTCAGAATTAATATAGGACGAAAATAATTTGTACCATTTTGTAGGTTTTTAGCATTTAGCCATCTTAAATTTGTAACCAGGGGCAGCCCGACACGGTAAGCATCGCATCTGAGCGCCAGCTTCGAAGGGGCGTCATTTCGAACTCAAACTAACTAGAGCATAAAGGGGGAGTCTTCTTTTAAATTAAAAGGGGCGCCACTTACCCTAGGGCCGCTCCTGTTTTTAACCATCTTAATTTTAAATTAAATTCAGAATCCGAGAGATTTCAGTGCCAAGGAAGCCGGTGAGGAACAGGATTCTCTCCGAACAAGATTTATTAAGATGGCGAACCAGCTGGTCGCCGGAGGCGGCTAGTCGTTAATAATTAGCTCTAAGGAAATAGTACTTCATATGTTTTCTTTCATAAAAACTACGGAACTGCTACTAAAGACGATTTGCTTGCCACCAATGGTGACTGTTCATTATTTGGCGATTTACACATGTTCATAACCGATAATTACTGTTCATGTAAGGTTACCGGGAAAACCGTTATCTATATATTTATACACATAATCTTTTGCAGATTGGCGTAATTAGCACCGCGAAATATATCATGTCGTCGCGCTGACAAATATCCAATCTGAACTGTAATTGCTATAATGGCATAGTAAACGCCGCCAAATATTTCTACTGGAAGCAAATACCCAATCTGAACCTAACCGGCTTTCAAATAATCTGCATTTTAATTAATTTTCATTTTCAAGATACTGGGTTCTAAAACTTTGGAACTCGCGGCTTATATTCACACTGCTTGGAGAGATATCATTTTGCCAGATCGTACCTAATGCCATGATTGCGTTTTTTAAATCAGTTACAATTAGTTATTCTCTTTTGGAAAAACGAATAATCGATAATTGTAAACTCCTGTTGTCTAAACAGAATTTACTATTCCAAAATTGTCAACTTTGTGTAACACACTTTGAGTTATTTATTTCACATACTTTTTATTTTGACGTAAAATGGGTTTAATTCTACTTCATGTTTGTCGATTTCAAGCAATTCTACATACTTGGAATTGCTTTGTTGCAAAGACATAAATAATTTTATACTGGCGAAAACTGACAAACCTGGCAAACATTATGTTTATTGTTTCAGTTTTTTATAAATATCTTCTCAAATAATTCGATTTTCGGAATTTATGCCAGTTTATCAGGTTCCCCGGAATTTTTCCGAATCCGTGGACACCTTAGTCGATTCGGAGGAGACAACAGAACAAGCTTCAGACAGTGGTGGCAGCTGCCGTTACTTTTTTTTTTAGAATAGAGAAATACTTCATTTTCTTGATAACTTTCGTATTTATAAATCAATCTTACGCTTCGAAAATTTTTTATTTTTGACCAAGGTCTGCAATACTGATTCAGCTCATTACTTCTGCCAACGTAATATATTTTCCCGTTTCATGAATTCAACAGTATCTTTTCCCTTATATTACTAGCATGAATGAACTAGTTTTTGACATTGTATAAGAAACAATTACAGACATGCGTGTGCAATTATTAAAAGGGCGAGTGACCAATTTATTGGCACCTTATAATATAATACTAGCTGCGTGCCCGGTCTCCGCACGGTAGGGAACGAAACTTTTTCTTATGTATAATTCGATTTGATTCCAGTGATTTGGAATCTTAAAATAAGCAAAATGATTTGACTCTTCGCGTAAAGTTACTCATTACTTATTCGTAAAGTTAGTATAAGTACTGACCTGTGACCATTGTTAATACGTATTATGACGCAAAAAACTATGTCGGTGTCATTCACGATCAGAAAAGAAAAGCTTGACGGTTTTCAGTGAAAATTCCTAATTTTCAAATGTCTCATTTCTGCATCATACTCTTTTTTAGATTTAAGTTATGCCATTAATACTTTAGATACTACATGAAGTGGAGAACCGTTTTATTTTATAATTAAATAGTTGTGTACCCGCTCTTCGCAAGGCAAGAGGAGCAGTGCCGTAAAAATAGGGAGGCATGGCGGGGCGAATGACCGGGGCCCCCACACGTAGGGGCCTCAAAATCCATATAGCTATTCCCCCCCCCCCAACCTCTTGTTTTGTTTTTTTTTGTTTCTTTTATGACTTTTTAGATTTGCGCATCTAATATTCTAAACGGATCACATAGCACTGTTTAAGCAGAAAACGCACACACAAAAAAAAATATCTTACTGCTTACAAAGTAGCTAACAGCTCACCAACAGATCCGCTGTATTACAATACGTATAGCTGATTCTGAAAGTGAAATTTATACGCCAGTATTTTTAGAGTCAAAGTTCTTTAACTAATGACCTTGTGTTCCCTTTATTTGTATTCTAGAAAAACATGATCTGGGCCTCAAAAAGCCACTCTGAAGCAAACATCCTTTTGGGGGGCCCTCTTATTTCTAAATATTATCATTTCACTAAGGTAATTTCAATCAAAAGGCCTGTTTTTTCTTTTTGTTGTAATTATTACTTACAGACATTTTATACACTTACAAAGAATGTGCAGATGCATAATCAGTGGTGTACACTGATTTCCTGTAAGAGAAGGGGGAGGGATATGGAAGGTTAAACAAAAGTCGTACTCTATATGTTTAAAAATGTTCGGACTTTATGTTAAAAATGCATGGTCAAAAGGGGGTGGGGGTGGATGATGTTGAATCCCTCTACCCAGACACCATTTGTATACGCCACTGCGCATAGTAAATATATGAAGTTTCCATACACACTTTTCTAGAGCAAGTCAATGCTCGAGTTTTGTATTGTTTTCATTCTAAAATATTTCAAAGCCTGAGATGAGTCGCTTCCCAAAAATACAAGAGGCCTCACTAAAATTATTCTTATCTTTTGGGCACCCATGCTCTGCACCACTGCATAAAACCTACACTTAAATATTGTGATTGCGATTCAGTATGAATTATGGCTAACACCTTTTAAATCTTCCATCTTGTGTACAAATTGAGAATTTTCATTGAATTATATTTCAATAGCATTTTTTAAAAAATTCTCTTTATTTCATAATATTCCCACATGACTAAAGATTGGTATTTATCCCGTGTAAGATAGATTGATAGAAAATCTGTTTAATGCCTTTCAAGGTAAATATTCTTATCATCCTTTTAACAAAAGTAAGGGAATTTTTGTCAAATGTAAAATTTATTGCCTTTTTTTCTACTTGCGACACAAACACCTGGCTTGAAAATGAGCAAAAGTACTATCTGGTTCTCGTTACATCTGAATGCTACTCAGATGTAATTAACAAGGTCTGAAAATTGTAGGCATCCTATAGATAACACATGGCATCAATAGAAGATATTGGTGCTTCCGCCTATTTAAACGTGCTTTAAAAGGCCAAAGAGCTTCCTTTAATTTTGTTCCGAAGCAATCAATCACTGATCTAAGAACAGTATCGGTCCTTTGAAATCCGACCACCCCAAGATTTGAAGATCGTTAGTAGAAACAGTACAGACTGCATGTTTCAGGTGAACAGACTTCCGTTTCAGTCATAAATTGAGTTATCTCTGATTTTCTTTGATCTTTTCTCTCATCTCTGCAAAGGTGGACCTGTATTTTAACACATGGAAAGTGCAGTGCCTGCAGTCTAGAAGCTCAGTTTATTCTAACGAACATTGTGACAGAGATTACTTTGAAATACTTGACATTACATTGAATTAGACAGAGATTACTTTGAACTTCGATATTCGAGTAGTTCTGTGTTTTTCGACTTCTTAAATTTTTAGTGAAATTTGGAAGCAAGTTTGGTGTTTTTAATTCTTCAACAGTTTATTTCATAGGATTAAATCATTGTGGAGCTTCCTTATGCATAATTTAGTTCAATATGAAAAGGACTTGTGCAAGTGGGTCTCTCTCAAAAGCGTAAAAGAGCTGCTGAGCTGAAATTAGAGGCAACAAAATATGCGAAAAGTTTGGCATGTTGGATTAGAGGTGGAGATTCATCTGATGTGAGATCTATTGCACCAGGTTCAAATGAACAGATTCCAAATGAAATACTCTTTAAGGAAAATAATTTTGAGATAAAATTTTAATACCTTCGGAAGAAAAATCCAGCGACAATATTAATTTAGCTGAATGACAAAATCAACTCCAGAAGATGAAAATAATTTGCAACATAATTTAGAATTCTTAAAAGGTTAGTTCATATTTTATATTTCACAAACATGGCACTGTATGTAAAAAAAAAGCAGAATATATAATTAATTGTATCAATAAATCATGTCTTAATTTTTCAATATTTCTATATTTTCTATCTTATACTTTAAGTAATAGTAATATATTTATTTAATATTATCATTTTTTAAATTTTACCATTTAGAATAAACAAATATAAATTGTGTCCAAATTTTTGTGCTAAACTTATTTATTAAAAAATTTATTTAAGCCTAGCCTTGGGATATCTATTTATGAAATCAATTTTCGTTTAAAATTATTTAAAAATTATTTCTAAATCTTTCTAACTCATACTTTTATTTTAAGTAATAGTGATGTGTTTATTTACTGTTGTAATTTATTGAATTTTGTTTCGAATAAACAAATATACATTGTGTTCAAATATGAAAATTTAATACTAAACGTATGTATTAAAAAACATTCATTAATATGTAGGAATATAAAGTATAGGCTTTTAATATTTTACAACCCGAAAAGTATAAGCTGTTACAGTTTAATTATTGTTTTTTCTTTTCTATTATAATTCTAATTTCTCTCAATGGCATACCCAGGTAAAGTAGTGCCCATGGCAGGTAACAAATTGCACTATTTTTTTTTCTTAGTAAGAACGACACCGATCTCTTCGTTTGTATATGACCATTCTTTGTTCCATGGTTTGTGTTGTGGTCATTGATTAAGCAAATGAAAAAGCTATCAAAAAGTTAGTTCACAATAAGTAGTGTCTTATTAACTTTAACCTGTTCGCTCCCATCGTTAAAAGGAGGCGACGGTAGCGATTCTCTCTTCTGTTCTCATCGTTGCTTCCAGACCTGAATGTTTCAATGCTCTTGTTTCGAGAAAGCGTTTGCATTGGGCTACATCATAGGCATTCAAGTAAGCATACTGGAAGCAACTGCAGTACGCATCTGCTTGCAACGATGAGATCGTACTTCCCAAGCAACACAGCAATATTGTTTCAATGTGAACTTTCAATGTCGTTTCCACATGATTTTGTTCAGTTTTCTCCACATTGTTTCAGCATGGACATTGATATAATATTGAAACAACATTGTGAAATCACAAGAGGAAAACAAATAAAAAAAAAAACACGATATTATTTCTTTCATGCAGAATTATTAAAATCATACGGAAATTTCCGAAAAAGAGGATAAAATTGATAAGAGAGATAAAATTGTTGTTAATTATCTACTTGAAAACATCATTTTAATAAACGCTTCTTTTATTGCGTCAATCGAACAATAGAAATCTGCACCCCTTTTCAAGTGACATAAATGACACACGCCTTTCTTACTACAGCTTAGAGGTACGCCACTGACTTCTATTTAGTGTTGTATGTTGCGTGTGGTAAATTGTGTTCTTAAAGTGAATTTTTCAGAAGTAGAAAATTTATTTATTTAAAATAAAGGTCCGGTTTTTAAATTATTTTTTTAAAAATAAATACTTATATTATATCATATCTGTTATTAACCGAAAGTGTTTAATTCTGCCTTTCCGCACATACAAATGCATGTACGTGTTAACCTATTTTCGTTTTTAAAATATAAGATTAAAAGGGCCCCCATATTCAATCTCGCCCCTGGGCCCCGTAAACCCAAGTTACGGCACTGAAGAGGAGTACATTTTCCTAAAATGTGATCAGAACTACTTGTGACAAAACAGAATCTCCAAGAAAAAAGAAAGTTCTGTTACAGTCTTTTCTGTTGAAACTACCGCGGGATATATTAACGTGACGTAGAATTACTTACTATTTTGTTAGCTGTGATGTAATACGGTTGTTGAAGAATGAATAGAAGGCTTAGTTTCACGAAATATTTATTAATGCGGTATATTGTGCTTTGATCAATATTGCCTTAGCATATCTACATACTATTACTTATACTATCTTTTACTGATACCAATACAATATATTTTCGTTTTGCAACCGTTAATGCTTAATTTAAAGAAACGGTTTAGATATTCGCCACGAATGTAGGCTTTTACTCTTTGGTGATTCTTTGCAATTTACGCATCAGCATAAACGATAATTATTTCAGTTTATGGTTGCCACTAAATCAGCTCTCCATAAATTTTTACGCATAGTTCTTGTCAGATTGGTGTAGTTAGCACCAGGGCCCTATTATCGCACAGGCAAATCGGGACTTTTCCCAGGGCCTCCGGCTCGAAATGGCCCCCAATTTCAAATGTTGTTCCTTTTTTTACAAAAAAATTTATGAAAAATAAAACAAATTTCATACATGGGGGCCCCCAAAATTCATCAATGCCAGGGGCCCCCTGTTGGTCATAATCAGGCCCTGTTT
Organism: Cheiracanthium punctorium; assembly: GCA_038373885.1. Lineage (NCBI taxonomy): Eukaryota > Metazoa > Arthropoda > Arachnida > Araneae > Cheiracanthiidae > Cheiracanthium > Cheiracanthium punctorium. The sequence continues at coordinate 23,169 of JAWZYV010014996.1, read as the reverse complement.
AATACCTCAATATATTTCCTGCTATTCGAAAACGTGACCCGTTTAAAATCTCAATCGAAAACAATGCTGGATAATTCACTGGTGAAAAAAACAGCATTCAATTATTTATCTGGCAACATAAAGTAAAATATAGAATTATTTCATGCGTGTATGTTTTGCTTGTGAGTCCGTTATTCTGATTGAGTTTCGAAAGAGGTTTTAAACTTATGACATCAAAATCACGCACTTTTCACTTGTGAAAACTCAGTTATTTTAAAGTAATTTTTTTTTCCAACTGGCAATTTTAATAATTGTTGCTGTCTCCAAGACAACCAAAACGCAAGATATCATACCGAAAATTTTAAGCTGCTAATATTGAAATGAAAATAATTCTTTTCTTAAAAATTCGTAAAAAATCTCCTAATTTATATTTTCCTCTGGTTTTTCTTTTAAAAGACGGCGAAATGTATGCTCCGTCATTTGACAAAATATAAAAAAGTTATGACGGATAGAATTCAAGATGCAGCAATTTTAAAAATATTTTACGAAAGTCAGAGTCAAATTTAATTTTATTTGAAAAATTTCCAAAAATCTGAAAATTATGTTATACAGTCCGAACAAACAATTTTTAAAAGAAAATTTTCTCCTCTATCCTATGATGTAAATTTCGTTTTCTTGCGAGTGTAATTACCGGAGTTATTACGTATTAAGCGAGAAAAATCGCTAAAAATCGGACAAAACATAAAATAAAACATTTTCTAAGTTGAATTTCGAAAAAATCGCTCCGAGGCATGTTAGGATCTGTCCCAGTGAAGCCGTATGCAAAATTCGGTAGGTCTGCGAACCACCGTCTAGGCGCAATGCGATCGAGAGACGCGCGCAAGAAGAACGGTGGTCACAAACCTACCTACCTACATACATACATAGCTACATACAATGTTTACTCTCGGGTTTTATTATTTAAGATAAAATATCTTATTTGAGCAAATGACATTGTAACTGAAAATTACAGTAAAGGTATCTTTCTAACTTCTTATCCAGGGGTATAACAATGTGGACCTTTCCGCAGGCACTGATCTGGGGTCCAGGGCACAGATACTTTTGGGGTCCCCAGCACAAAAATATTTCGCATAATATTACTTAATTAAAATAAATTAAAGCCAATTATCATTCATAAGTTAACCATGTGTAAACATTTACAAATCAGTAAAATGTCGCGAGAAATACACTTTTATGAATTTTTCAGTTTTGAAATGTTTTTATGGATATTTACAGTCTAGTCTAAGAGCCAGCTACCGCCAGACCTTCGTCATAGTATAAAAGCTGAAACTTTCTCTGCGTATACCCCCCAACAGAGGTAGGAACAATCGGCCACTATAAAGTTTGGATGACCGTGTCTTTGGCAGGTAACAGGTGGCAAACATGTATAAAACTGCAGAATATTTTCGTCATTTCATAAAGCTTAATTTTTTTATATGTTCTTCTTCGCAATACCAGAAATCACTTTATCCCTTGCCAGACACTTTTCCATCGTGGCAAACCCCCGCCAGACAACCTCAAAGTCATGGAAAACTGTTGTGTTCGTAAATTCCCGCGACGAAGTACGTCAAGCTGTCACAAAGTGCCAAGCACATTTTATACTGCTCCTTCTGAACTTTCTTACCCCATGAGCCCATGAGTCCGATAATGTGCACCTGAGAATCAGAATTTTAAAATTTTAATTACTTTTTTAATTATTAATTAAAAACCGTTTTCAGGATGCCATGCTCGGCGAGTCTCGCCAGCATGATACAGTGAAACAAAATCGCATGCATTGGAAAACATGAAATGGCACGGAAATTTAGTCAGTTTTGCGCCAATCTATATCAATAAAAATGAATGTCTGAAAATCTGCATGCGTGCGATGTCCAGAAAAAACTACTGGACGCAGAACTCTGAAAATTCGAACATATGAGCCCATTCCTTCGGTAATGTACACCTGAGGCTCAGAATTTTGAAATTTTAATTACTTTTTTAATTATTAATTAAAAACCGATTTTAGATCGTCATGTTTGGCGAACTTTGGCCTCATGAAAAGATTTATGCTTGAAGTGAGTGGTAACCGCAAAAGTAAAAAACCGTTTTTTACGTTGCCATGCTTGGCGAGTTTCGCCCGAATGCTACTGTAAAACAAATCGTTTGCATTTGAGAAGCATGAAATGGCACGAAAATTTCATCAGGTTTACGCCAAATCTATCTATCTCTATAATAATAAAAATGAATGTTTGTAAATCTGTCTGTGTGCGGTCTCCAGACAAATCTACTGCACACAGAACTCTGAAAATTTGAATATATAAGCCCATGAATGCCGATAATGTGCACCTGAGAATCAGAATTTTAAAATTTTAATTACTTTTTTTAATTATTAATTAAAAACCGTTCTAAAACGGAAATTTTCTTACCCTGTGTTACGAATTTTGGGAGCAACCCGCTGTTCTGGTGTTTAAAATAGTTTAAAATTCGTATTCTATGCGTTAATTAGTTAAATTTTGCTTTTTGTTGCACTGATATGTAATGTTCTGGAAATCTCGGGTTCTATGGGTCGTAGGTCTTCGAAAACCTAATTTTGGGGACTTATTTTTAGCACCAAATTTGGCGATATTTCTTTATTTGGCGCGTTTTTCCTAATGGGGGCTTTTCATGAAATTTTTTTATGGTATTTAATACGTTTAATGACCTAACATTTCCTAATTTTCAGAAATTTAAATCGAAAATTGCGGATTTTACATGATAATTTGCTTAATTGAATGAAATATTTAATAACTCCAGCAATTTTAATGTAAATTACACGATATTTCTGGGGGAAATATGTGACGGCCACGGCAGTGAGTTGTCTTTAGTGGTGCGTTTGTAAGTACGTACCTGAAACTCTGGAACCATTATCTGCACATTCTGTTATACAATTGCGGCCTAGAGTACTAATCTGGAGTTGCAGTTTACATGTCAGATTTTGTAAATCACATAATTTAAGGGGTTCACGGGCAACGCCGTGCGGGACTGATAGTTTTGAATAAAATGTTTACTCTCGTTGTGAAAGCGTAAATTCTGCACATTAACGCACAGATTTTATTTTTGCTTGTCGTTATTTTATTTTTGTTTGCCGTTAAACAAAAGAATATTTAAATGTTATTGACATTTCCTATGTTGAATTTGTGATTTCCCCTCTCCACCCCCACTCCCACTTCCAAAATTCATGTCGCTGTACAGAACTTGTAGAACATCACTTATATTTAAAAGTTTCTTCACAATCTTCGTTTATGTGTGATAACAATTTTTACTCCTGAAACAGAGACTGGGAATTGGCCTTTTTTCGGAAAATTATTTTAAAATACGTTTTCCACTTGTCGTTTTTAAGTGTAATAGGTTTTTATAACAATTAGTAGATTGATGTTTAATTTGAGATGTGAGATTTATATGACGGGTCTGAACTGAAGAAGCTACACCAATGTAAAATTTCGACAAGTCAATATCGGAACATTTAACCCTTTGAGACGCAACCCTTTCTCAATGCTGAAAAAAGGGCAGCCGTTGCCATCGCTCGACTTAACTACCAGCAAGATGTCGACAGCTGGCTGTGCCGCACAGCCAGCTGCGTCAAAAAAGGGTCTCTAGATCTGTGGGACGCGATGAACGTTTCGATCGATGGCAACGGCTGCCCTTTTTTCAGCATTGGGCAATCTATCCAGCTGTTCTTGCATTCTTCCATTTTTCAGCAGATGTCAGTGCTGTTTAAAATAATCGTGACACTTTTTTTACGGGAAATGACGTGCTAAAAAATAAAGGATTCTCGTGGAGCTATGTCACCCGCAACTATTTTTATAGAAATCAAATCTATTCTTCGTGACTGGCAACAGTCAAAACGTCAGAGTTTGGTGTTCCCAGAGCGGGAACACTGAGCGTTAAAGGGTTAAGCAGTCCGTAATTCGTTTCCTGCATTCTCATTATCGGCTCATACGTGATGTTGTTATTAACACACACATACACACACACACACACACCTCCCCCCGGTAAAAGTTCGATCCCTTCGTTACTTTTAGAAGGTGGAAGTACAATTGCGTTCCAAATAAAAGAACACTAGCTGGAACCTGTTGAATTCGACGGTCACTTTATTGACTGTAATATTCAAAAATAAATGGGAACGATCAAGAATGTCACCAAGGTCTTGAACAAACCTAACAGGAAAAATCAAAGAGCGACGCGGACGGAACATGACTTGTGACAGAAAGTAAACAAAAGGTTTCACGCCAGTTCTTAGCAACTGTACAATGGCGATGAAATGATTGAAATCTTTAAAATTTGTTTTTATCTATCTTTATTAAGTAAAAAAAATGAGAGTAGATATTACATGACGAATGAGCAAATACAGTTACAAATTCTAATTGAGCATTTCGTTGAAGACGATATTTTGGGTAAAGTCATCGACCACGAAACGTCCAGGTGAATTCTCTTAAATGATCTTGACTTCCACAACATTCTTTGATCTAACCATTGAAAGAGTGACATACAACATTCCATGAGAAAATACGGTCGCAGAAAGGTAAACGCTAAAAGTATGAACCGAAAATAGTGAAAAATTTCGGAATTCTGCAAGAGACAAAAAAATCTAATCCGCCAAATGGCGATCGCGCGCTCCCTGCTTTATTTGCCTTTTCTCAAGCTACCCTGGATGGTAAAGATCCAGTATCAGACAGAAAACTGAAAAATTAAAGAAATAAAAGATAAATCGCTAACTAAAGAAGGAGTTTATAACTGCTGTCAATGTCGTTAACAAACCACATAATGTATTTGTATGGAGAAAAGTTTGAAAAAAATCTGAAACACACAATCTTACAATCTTCGCCAAGCATATTCCAACTATACTTCACAATTTTAAATACTGTTCGGAATGAGCATCATAATCCATGAGTGTGCTATATTTCTCTTTCTCGTTGCATAAAAAACATTGTTTGATGTAATTAGAGTTTTATTTAAACGACGACGAATTTATTAATTGCAAACATCTTTTATTTATGCGACAAAAACGACAACATTTACATTCACTTTTTTCTTCCAAACATGAACCAAAACTACTGGCGTGTTGCCAAAAAATTTCTTTACCTCTTTTCTCTCTTCAATTTAATTATGAGTTCTTCGTCAGGGCCCCATGATGACGTCTAAGTGACGTAAGAGTTTGGTGTGCCCAAACATGCCGCCCGGCATTGCAATGTGACAACATTCAATCATACCAACATAAAAGTTTATAATATAAATGCACTATAGTTACACTTACTATATGACTATATACAATACAAACAATCACAATAATAACAAATTAGGTAAGTCTTATGTACAAATATTCACGTTACCTCCATCAAGGTGTTAAAGGTAGCAGGCACAGTCTGGAAACAGCTCTTTTGAATACACCTGTCTGCGTTTTTACATCAACAACTCTAATAATTTTATCTTTCCCTGGGTATATATTAATTATACGTCCCAAAGGCCATTTACATACAGGTACATTATCTTCTTTTATTATGACCATATCACCGATTTTTATGTCACTTTTTTCAAACATCCATTTTAAACGTTGTTGTTGATTATTTAAATAGCTGTTGTACCATTTTTTCCAAACTGTGTCTACTACTTTATTAGTTTTTTGCCATAGACTGAGCCTGTTAGTTTTAATGTCCAATAAAGACGGTTCCGGTATAGCGGTAAGTGGTCTCCCTATAATAAAATGTGCCGGTGTTAGCACCTCCAAATCGTCTATCTCAGCTGAAAGAGGAGTCAGAGGACGTGAATTTAACATTGCCTCAATTTGTACGAGAAGGGTAAGAAATTCTTCATATGAGAAGAGTGTACTGCCTACGATACGTTTCATGTAATATTTCAATGATTTTATCCCTGCCTCCCAGAGACCACCGAAATTAGGAGCTCTAGGAGGTATAAACTTCCATTCTATTTTTTCTTCAATAGAGAAATTTACTAACGATTCATCTTGAAATTTTATTAAATTAAAGAGTTGTTTCAATTCGTTGTTTGCACCAACAAAATTAGTAGCATTATCCGAGAAGATTTTTGAACATTTGCCCCTTCTCGCTATGAAACGTTTAAGGGCTGCAATTAAGGATTCCGTTGTTAAATCGGAAACAATTTCCAAATGAATTGCCTTTGTCACAAGACAAATAAATAGACAAACATAAACTTTCGAAGGAGAGGCTTTACGTTGGTATTTGTTTTTTATGAAAAATGGCCCACACAAATCAATTCCAACTGAATTGAACACAAAATCTCGGTTGATTCTTACTTCAGGCAAATCTCCCATTTTTTGATTACATGTTTTAGGATTCACTCTAAAGCATAAAATACAATCATGAACTAATTTCCTGCATAAATTTCGCCCATTTAAAGGCCAATATTTTTGTCTTATTTGATATAAAAGAGTTTGTGGGCCAGAGTGTAAATATTTTTCATGGTAGTATTTAATTATCAATAAAGTTAGCTTATTTTTGGCGGGAAGTAAGGTGGGATGTTTCCGCTCATAAGAAATGGATGCATTATTTAATCGCCCCCCTACCCTTATTATTCCTGATTGGTCAAGGAAAGGATTAAGATTTTTTATCTTACTTGTGGGAGCCACTTTACCGTTTTTCCTGAGACATCTTATGTCATCTTTAAACTCACTATTTTGGGCAATTTTTACTAATAGATTTTCTGCCGACTCCAGCTCCTTTTTTGTGAGAAGACCAGAACATTTCTCAGCATTTCGACGACAGTTTTTAGAAAACCTGAAAATAAAGGCTAAAACACGTACAATTTTAGCAAATTTGTTACTAATATTACACAAAGAATCAAGGATATCTGGAACGAGTTCAATAGAAAGAGTTAATTTAGAGTCATCTAATTCAGAGTTCTGGAAATTCTTCTTCATTTCGGGAAGAATATCTTCTTCGGATATTTTAAGATCTTCCTCACTCTTTGGAAGGTAACGAGACATCAGGAATGTCGGTCCATTCCACCACATGCTGCTTTCTAAAAGGGAATGAATACTAGTACCTCTGGACAGTTGATCGGCAGGATTATCGTTGCCAGGGCAGTGAAACCAACTGTTTGTGTCAGTCAATGACTTGATTTCTTTCACACGATTAGCTACGAACTGTTTCCATTTTTTGTTCGAACTCTTTATCCAATATAAGACAATTTTAGAATCTGTCCAGAAGTAAGCTGATGATATTCTTTTCGAATCAATAATTGGTTTGATTTTACCAGTCAAACGTGCTGCTAATAATGCGCCAAGAAGTTCCAACCTTGGTATCGTGACCTTTTTAAGGGGAGCAACTCGGCTTTTCGATGCGATGAGATTGACTTCAACTCTGTTTTGTTTCACCACACGTACATAGACTGCCACACCAAAGGCCTTCTTACTTGCATCACAGAAACTATGGATTTCGATTTTTTCAATTTCATCATCAGAAGTGTAAAGAATGTTCCTGGGAATTTTCAATTCAGAAAGCTTTGGAAGTTCAGCACACCAGAGCAACCATTCTTCTAATATGTCTTCTGGCAAGTTTTCATCCCAAGGAATTTTTCTTGCCCACAATTTTTGGAAAAGGCATTTTGCTCGCACGGTAAATGGAGTCAACATTCCAAGGGGGTCGAAAATCTTCCCTACTGCTTGCAGAAGAAAACGTTTTGTATTCTTTTGACAAGACAAGAACTGAACCAAACTTTGAACTTCCATTGTAAGGCAGTCATCTACAGTGTTCCATGCCATTCCTAAGACCTTTGCTAAATTGGATCCTAAGCTAATCGAATCATATTGTGCTTGAGTGTCAAATCCACATTCTTTCCAATTTTCCATTAAGGCTTCATCATTAGATATCCATTTTCGAAGAGTCATATTTGCTTTCTGCATTATTTCTTTCGCTTCGCAAGAGATTTTTAGAGCATCTTGTATACAATCCGCACCAGCAATGAAATCGTCTACATATAAGCAATTATCAATTAATTCTACAGTAGTTGGATTTTCGATTCGAAATTGTTCTATGTGCTTCTTTATTGTTGCTGATAACAAGAAAGGACTAGCGTTCACTCCAAAAAGGACACGCTTGAACCGGTAAGTCTGAAGAATCTTTTCATTTTCTTTTGCTTCTTTAAGCCACAAAAATCTTACTGCATCCCTGTCTTTATCAGACAATGATATCTGTAAAAAGGCTTGAGCGATATCTGAAGTCCATACAATTTTATGCAATCTAAAATGAACAAGAACGTCAAACAGATTCGGATTAAGATTTGGACCTGGCCACAAGCAGTCATTCAAAGACAACTCGTTGGTGTCGTGTGAACTTGCATCGAACACGATTCGTGTTTTTGTTGTAAGTCTGTCTTCCTTGCACACAGCTTGATGAGGTAAATAGTAAGTTGGTGTATCCGACGTTTTCTGGAGATGTGCATCTTCAATTATTTCTTGTTGTAAGTATTCTTCGATTATGTCTTTATATCGTTTGTACAAATCTTCATTTTTGTCAAATTTTCTCTGTAAACTTAAAAGGCGTTGCATAGCGACATTATAATTGTTTGCAAGTTCAGGTGAATCTGTCTTCCATGGAAGACGTACCTCGTAACGACCATTTTCAAAGGTTGTAGTTGTATTAAATATTTTCATTGCCTGATCCTCTTCTAATTTTACATCTTCATGCACTATTCCTAGAGATTCTAGTTCCCAAAATCGCTTCAACTCATTATCCCAGGGCTCGTTTTCTTGTATTAAATTACAGCGGATTTCATGAGACGGTTGAAGTTCTTTTAGAGACCCTGTAGCAATCCACCCAAACACAGATTCTTGCATGAGCATTTGATCGTTAATCTTGCAAGTATTCCCTTTTAAAATCTTATAGAACAGTCCCGCACCTATTAGTGCATCGATTTTTCCTGGTTTGAAGTATGCTGGATCAGCTAATTCAACAAATTTAGGTATATTAATTTCAGAGATATCTAGATGTGTAGAAGGGGTAAAACTTGTAATTTTTGGAACAAGAAAAAATATTTCTTTTGAAGAAAACGATTTATCCCTGTTACTTATGCACGCTTGTGCTGACGATTTTATGGTAGTGACGTTTCCGCCCAAGCTAGATACAGGCGCATTAATATTTTTCTTGATTAATGACAAGTTATTTGCAAGTTCTATCGTCATGAAATTAGATTGCGATCCTGAATCTAAAATGCACCTAGCAGGGATAGATTTACCCAATCTATTAGTCACCCAAACAATGGCTGTTGAAAGCAAAACCGTTTTATTTTTCATTATCGAATTTGACGATACAGAACTGAAATTTTTTATTAAATTAGAATTTTCTACTTTGTTTTCTTTTAGACTCTGGTTAACATCAAAAGTGTCATCAGTGTTCGGTGAACTACTTGCATTTTCGAACGAGTGCGGCGGTGCACCGTCTCTATGCAACAAAACATTATGTTTCAATCTGCACAGACGACAGACATATTTTGATTCGCAATCTTTAACTTTATGTCGACTGCTCAAGCAATTTATACATAATGAAAGATTCTTAACAGTCTCGAAACGTTGCACAGGATTATTTTTTAAAAATATTTCACAATTATATAATGCATGTGATCTATTCTTACATAGAGGGCACATTCGGTTACTATCATGGCTTTCACGAGAAACTAATGTTTTAGTTTTATTTTGTACTGAAATTATTTTAGGCTTCATTACTACATTATAACTCTTTTCCATATTCTCCAACACTTGACATCTTTTTTGTAAAAAATCAATAAATGAATTCCAATTTGGAAGCTCGTTTGAGTTTAAAGTTAACTCGTAGTTTTTTCTACTTTCCTTATCTAATTTCTGCAGAACAATATTTATCAACAGCATTTCGCTGAGTGGGTTTAATTCTAACTTCAATAATTTTAAAGCCCTTAAATGCTTTTGGTAGCAATCAACTAAGTGTCTTAAATCCTTAGATGACTCATGATTTATTTTTTCAAAACTCAAAATCGTATTTAAATGCGTGTTTACTATCAAACGTTTGTTTTCAAATCGTTCATTTAGAGCTTTGAACAACGAAGAATATGTGTCATCTAAGGTTTGTATTTCTTTCGCGGGACCAATTAGGGCCGACTGTAAATAATAAAGCTTATGAGAATCACTTAATTGTACATTAGAATCAATTATCATTTCAAATTGATTCTTGAAATTCAACCATTCATCATATTTGCCAGAAAATTTCGGCAGTGGAATATCTGGCAATCGAACAACTGCAGTATTATTGTTCTCAACTTTTGCAATATTTTCAAATGATTTATTTAATGCATTTTCTTTATTAGAACTCAAAGATGTAATGAGAGATTTGAGACCTACCTCTGCTTCTTCTATTTCTTTTTCCATTTCAACGAAAATGGCTTCATGCTCGTTCAATTCTTTATCCGAAACTATCGAATAGTAATTTCCTTTTAATTCATCAAGTTTTTCTTCTTGTTTACGTAAAAGTTCCAATTTTGAACGAATTAATGTTTCTGTAGATTTGTCAGCTTCTTCCTTTAGAAACGTTACAATACGAGTTATTTGTCCTTTTAAATTACTTCTTTTTCTGTCGAGAACGTTTATATCCAAAGCCATTTCACTAGATTTCTTTTATTCTAAAAGCGTACTATAATCCAAAGTTCTGCGGTTCTATGACGGACCATAAATGTTTGATGTAATTAGAGTTTTATTCAAACGACGACGAATTTATTAATTGCAAACATCTTTTATTTATGCGACAATAAAACGACAACATTTACATTCACTTTTTTCTTCCAAACATGAACCAGAACTACTGGCGTGTTGCCAAAAAATTTCTTTACCTCTTTTCTCTCTTCAATTTAATTATGAGTTCTTCGTCAGGGCCCCATGATGACGTCTAAGTGACGTAAGAGTTTGGTGTGCCCAAACAAACATCTTTGGAATTAATATCTATATTAAATTTGCCTATTAAAGCTATTTTACAACCATCGCCAGGCATGGTTCGGTTTTAGAGTTTTGTTTGGCCGCAAACGTGGCTATCAATTATCAAAAATCGCAAACCTTGTCAGACTTATTCTCCCCTCCCCCTTTCCGCGTTATGTGGTAAACACATTTAAAAAGATTTCCACCGTGACAGTTCATCTCTACAAAACCTGTCTACAAATCCTATCGACAGAATCGAGTAGACAAAGTCTGGGCGTGAACGAAATAGCACCCTAGTGCTAAAAAGCGATAAAGCGCTAAAATAAAGAAGGCTTTTTATGACAGCAAAATGTATTTAATAAACCACAATGTTATTTCTATGGCGAAAAATTGCACATTTGAAGTTCCGCTACGGAGCTTACGCATATCAATCGTTTACATAAGATCGTTTTTTAGAACAACACATTTATTATCACCATCACTGTTGCCACACAACATTTACAAACGGATGCAATTTTTAACAAATATTTTTCCAAATAAATCAAACCTTGCGGAGCTTACGCATAAAAATATCGTCTGCCAACAATGGGGTTAATAAAACCACAATGTTATTTCTATGGCGAAAATTTGCATCTTTGTTGTTCCGCCACGCCTAAACCGTTCGGTTTTTTCTGATTTTCTCTTTTGGTGGCACATCTAGGGGCCGAGACCTTTCTTCAGACACCTCAACCGAGTTTTTACACCCAGCCTTTCTCTCGATTCGGTTGTCGAAAGAAAAACATGTTTCAAAATAATATATAGATTCTTAATTATGCTTTCAGAAACAGTTTTATGAACTTCACAGGAGTTTCTACAATCGAGTAGAATGATGTTTTGGATTACTAATTGGTAACATCCCTAAATGTATACTAGTTCTTTAAATAAAGGTTTACATTTGGGAGCTGTATTCTCGTTAAGTAGAAAACAAGTAATATATATAAAAAAAATTTAAGTCAATTCGTACTTAGATCAACAAAGAAAAGTTTTATTTTAGTTATATTTTATTAAATTTAATCAATTACATTTAATTAATGAAGTACCTGGTTACCCAGCCCTGCTCAGAATCTAAAGGCTCGTTAAGTGTAAAATAATGGGTACGTAAATGACACATATCAATGGGTACGTAAATGACACATATCTTGACACATATCAATAATCTTCATGGTTGCCAAAGATTCACATGGCTGTCGGATCACTCAATCATTATCAGCTAAGCTTTGGTCAGCATTCAATGTTACAATGGCATATACTTTGTTTTGAAGAGGGGTGCTAAATATTCCATGGGCGGTGCCATCATGATTGAGCAAAAAGTAGTTTAGCGTAAGGTGCTTCCTTTCCTTCTGTAGTAAATCAGCGAGGGTATCAGCGAAGATCTTGGGTGATGCATTCACTAACGATGTCTTCATTACTTCAGAAATATATCTGTCCATATTGAGGACGTTCAAATTCAGCATCAAGAATTTGAGTTGGTTGAACTGTCAAATGAATGAGTTTATAAAAAAATTCATCTAGTCTGTTATACGCTGTTCGCAACGTAGCTGTACGCACCTGGAATGTTAATAGTTTCACTCGTCATATACTGTGAACAAAGCCATTGTAAAGTATGCGTTTAAATTTCGAATTCTTTTATGATATTTTTAGGAATGTGGGTGGCATCGAAGAAACAAGCACGCCAATTCATTAGGAAATTCGGAATGTCCTACACCAATCGTACAGTCCCCAAAATCGTTTCTGTTAATATGAGTTTTTACTCTTTCTTCAGGAAAATGCAAAGCTCCACCGTGAATGCAAGCCATGTTTAAAAGTTTTAAACTATGATAGTAAGTATCCACATTTATGGCAGCTTTGTAGATACTTAGACTGTTTGCCCTAAGTATTTGTCGACATCTAGCTGTTCGATGTCGTTCTCCTTCCAAATACTGAATATCTGTTTCATCTTCTTGTGTTTGAGCTACACGTTCACACATTTGGGCCACGTGTTGTGATCATAAATGTTTCCACAGATCGTTTTTGAGCTACACTTTCATGCATTTACGTCTTTGTCGTGCAATACATCTATGATGATAATTCTTTACGATTAAAATTGTAAATTCTCCATAGTGCTTCAATTTAAACATAAAATACTTATTTTTTCTAATTAAAAAAAAAATACATCTTCCATAAACAAATTCTATAAACGTAAATTCAATCTTCTTTCATAAATATAGATGCTATAAAAGTATAATCTATGTGTATATAAATACGCTAAGCAAAACCTTAGTGTCCCTTTTGCAGCGCACTCCGTGAACGGATGACCGTGAAATTCCGCACAGTTAAAGTTCGTATGGAATTGTTTGTGCGAATGTTAAAATTTTTGTGTAGTATGCTATGGTAATGCACGGTAAAAAATTAGAGAAGTAATTTGGCACGCAGTATTTCGCGCCAAGTCGACCGATGGTTCCATTGTTGTGTCAATTTTGAAATAACAACACTTAGTTTCAGCAGTACTATAGGATTATAGTATTACAACAAAATTTGAAAAAAGGGGAATTATTCCCCGGGTTGGTGATACGCCAATGACTAAAATGTGCTTGGCGACTTTTTTTAGACGCCGATAAGTGCGCGAAGTGTTGTAAATTCCATGTTTGAAAGCAGTAGAAAAAGTTTGGAGGAGAGAATTATATTTACTATTCGTTCCGGGCAGGTCGGAATCCAAGAGACGCTGCGCAGAAACTCTCCAATTCGACAATTTCTTCATAACCTCCCGCCAGGCAGTATTCTAAACCAAATATTCTCCAAAAATATTATTGAAGAAATACCTCAGCAATTACGAGGGAGTGAAAATAATATTATTAATGAAGTGTATGGAAATATTTCTGAAAACATGCTCTCAGATAACATATGGAAGTCAGTTATAATAGAACCTAAAAATGATGATTGAACTTTTATTAATGTTAATAATCGAATATCAGGCGCGGATCCAAGGGGAGGGCGGTGGGGGCGATCGCCCGCTCCTGGGAGAAGTCGAAAAATCTGTTATAATCTGTTAAAGTATATTATGAAAGTATAATGAAAATTATGTAGCCTTTTTCTAAAGGGTGTATTACCGGTACTACTCCCTGTCCTTTCTAATCATCGCTCATGTATAGATTTTATTAATAAAATAATTAATTACATTAATTGGTATAATTGATTATATTAATTAATTATAAAATGATTTTGCGCATTCCACACCTCTGTTTCAGGTAAAAAATTGCCCCTTCCTGGAGCAATTTCTGGATCCGCCCCTGTCGAATATTTGATGATTTGAGAGCATATCACCGTAGCTTCGATAAATTATTTGCCATGATGACAGTGAAATCAATAACTATCCAGTAGAGTTTTTTAATTCTTTGACTGTGAGTGAGTTGGGGTTTTTTTCGGTTACCGGGAGCAAGTGAAAAATTGCCAAATAATTGTGATCTTCGCCAAATGCTTACAAACCTAAAGCGATTTCCAGTACATAGTAGTTTATCCCTTTCCATATTTTGGAAGTGTAATTTAATTTCGTATTTTTATTCAATTTCACACGTTTTCAAAAATTCCCCATTATGTAACCAGTAAGCATACAAATTTCTTTTTAGTATATTGATATTTTTGTATTTATTTAATTCTGTATCAAAATACTATTTTGTATACGGATTAAAATTTTCGCCTTTTTCGTGGAGGAAAAGACAGTGTTTCAGAAGTAGTCTTTAAACGTTTCCCAGAAAAAACAGTTGGCAGGATTTGCACCTGGCTAAAAAAAAAAAAAACAGTTTGTCACCACATAAGTTAGTAAATTGCATCGTTATACTCGTAAGAAACTTAAATACAAAGGAAGCATTAGTCCATGGAACAGGAATGCGCATCAAGTTTATACATCGTAATACTATTGATTGCGAGTTTGAACTGGAACCGCAGGCAATAAAAGAATTTTAATTCCACTTAGAAAATATTCTGGTACTATTTTACCATATCCTTTCAAAAAACTCAAATTCCAAATATACCTGCATTTGCGATGATAATAAATAAATCTGAAGGCAATCATTCGAAAAAAGGGCAAATTCATTGAGGCAGCAGGGTTTCATACATGGTCAGTGGTACGCCTGAGCAAGTAGACTTGAATCATTCGACTTTTTAAGATTTTATTACTCCAAACATAATGGGACTTTTTAATGGGACTACTCCAAACATAATGGGATTTTCGGAGGGGGCCACTAGACTTTTAAGATTAGCTTAAATTGTTCAAAATGCAAACTGAATGCGTGAAATCCAAGGTCGGTAGAGGGAGATGACCCTGTGACCCATTCGCTGGAGCTGCCTTTCTGCCTTTGTATTTAGCAAAATATGATAGAATTTTTACAAAACACCGTCTTCACAGAAAAGTGTGGTGGCTGTAAAGTGAAATTGTACAAAAGTGGTCACTAAAGACAGACAGTCTCTTAGACAAGGAGGTCACTTTAGTAGGTTCCAGTGTATATGGAATGGTAAGACATATTCTTTGACAGAAGAACTTTATTCACACTCAAATTTAAAAAAAATTAATGCCTTATGGTCGAATTTCGACCACTGGCAGACAACTAGTCTAACATAAATATGCTTTAAACATAATTTTCTTTTATAAACTCACGCTTAAGTAAAGAAAAAATGTGACGCAATTTAAATTATTAGAATAAAAGCACAATTCGAAATCATGGAAACAAAAACAGAATAGATCAAAAATATTGTTTTATAATAACTTTAACAACTACTTAAACGTTCACGATAATAAAACAAACGATGGACTGAAAAAAATGGACTTCCAACCTTGAATAAATCAAAAATACATCGTAACCTATAGTTACGCTAATCCCTGACTCTGTCACAATTCCAGTTCAACCACTCAACAACAAAACGTTTACCATCATTAATCCAAACAGATTAAAAAGGCGTTGTCTAATAACGTAAAATTTACACCGTTCGTTGGTGCGATTGGCCTGAAAATTTTCATAATTATGTTTAAAAAAATAGGAAAAATTTGAAAATCCACCCATTCCCTGATTTTTGAGCGAGTTTTTGCTATTTTCAGCTCCATTTCATTTAAGAGAATAAAAAAAGCTAATCATCTGAGTGTCAGAATTATGTATTGCAAGTAGAGGTCTGCGCCGCACGGAAATTCGCGGCGGCGGCGTAACGACTTCAGGAACCCGTCGGCGGCGGCGCGCCGCGGCGTGAGAATATTTTTGGAAACGAGCATAATGAAAAAAGGGTGTATGCGGACAAACACACCCATATATGTATAAATTAGAGCTAAAATGAAATCTTTTAAGACTAGAATGAGGACTAGAGTTTTTATGAAAACTAATCTTGAGTATGATGTTGTGCGATTACAGCCAATTAGCTGCACGTGGGCTCTCGTCCGAAGGGTGGGGTATAGAAATCGCGATTGTGTTCGGGCTCAGACGAGCTCGATTATGTTTGTCTTTAATTTGTACAAAAGACAAAATTTATAATATTCTATCAATGAAGTAATTGTCTTTTATTTATCTATCAGCTGAAATGTCGGGCTCGGGCTCCGACTTAAATAGTATTACTTGGGCGGGCTCGAGTAAGTCCTCGGGCTTGGGCTTTAAAAAATGAGCTCAAACTCGTCTCTAGAGAATTGCCCTCCGTAGGGGGTCTTTCTAAGGGCTCCTAACCCGTATCTACGCTGAGTTTCGAAGGGAACCACGGAAAACTGCGAACGGTTAAGTCGGCGGACGCGACCTGGTTTTGAACCAGGCCCCTTCCGTCTCCCGGTTCAGAGCGCTATGCGCTTGTCCACTGGTGGGGCTCCAGAGTATGAGCATGCCGTTGTGGTACACTTTTAAAAAATATTTCTGCTGTAAAACTGAAACAATAGATTTTATCAAAATCGGGTAGGTTTATGTTGTTTATATGCACATTCACAATACATTTAGTTATCAATATACGAATGATACATTATTTGCTTTAAAATATTTTTTTTTCCTCTCCATAACCTTCTCATGAACTATTCAGAACCTATCATGTTCTTTTGAGGTATAATGCAACGTTTAAACAGTTTTCAAAAAAATCAAATTACGCCATTGACTCATAAAATTTATATTGTATCTTTACAAGTTACTAGCGTTAAGAGGTATCCAGACAAAAATAAGCAATTGAAAGTTTAGGTACAGTTTTTTTTTTTTCAGTTTTGAAGCAATTGTACGCGGTGGTATAAAATCAGCATTCTTCGACGGCGCGCCGGCCTAGACCTCGGCGGCGGCGTGGCGCGGCGGCGCAGATCTCTAATTGCAAGGGACATTGACGTCATATTGAAGTCACAGTTATTAGGCTTTGGTGAGAAAATTACGATTCCAATTCGCTTAAGATGATTTTTCTAAATTACTATCCAGTTTAACTTTTTTTTCCAAAATAAAATGGTTTTCTATGCATTAAGCATTGATATAGGAGAGGATGTTCATACCAAACGAAATGTTTCGAATAAGAATTGTTTCTACAGATTATACCATTCCGATTTCGATATATAATAAAAATATGAAGTTATTTGCTTTTAAGTGGGTAAATATTAAATATTCTGAGTGTAGACATTCTATCGCCTGTTGTAATTGTCTCCACAAAGGGCTTTATCATTTAGTTTAATAATCGTACACAACACAAAACAACACAGTCTAATCCATTGCTAAATAAGACTCGAAAATTTACTGGAAAAAAAATCTTAGTAACCAGATTTCAGCCTCCCAATTTATTGCTTCCATATATGGGCAACCTCCAGCCCTCGGGCCGGATGGAGCCCGCCGTGGTTTTTGACCAGCCCACAGAACAAGTCAAAAGCCTGTATAAAACCTATATAAGACATTCAAACTCCCATATAAATCCGAATTATACGGCCCGCGATTTCGCTGACATCCTGAAGTCAGGCCCATGAGTTGGCTAACATCGCAAAGTTCTGTCGGCAACTTTTCAAAGGTTCTCCTTACGATGATAAAATAAATGAGTTGAAATCATCAACTGCAGTGAATGAAAACTAAATTGATGGCTGATCACCTGCAAAATTAATTTGAATTTCGGTTGCGAGCCCAATTAAGGAATCGATCGTAATTATAATTTTTTTCATCGGAGTTTCAAAGATCGTTTCATTATAAACGGTTGTCCCATAAAAAAAAATCGTCAGGGTAACTACATTTAAATATTTATCGTCAACTTGGCGGAATAAGGCAGTTAAAGTAGAATTCAACCTAGTACCGTTATTTAAAAAGAAAAAAAAAATCGGAATTTACATGTTGCGTCGCAGGATCTTTTTAGCTTCGCTGAATAGTGTGTCCTTTTCATTTAAATTATTCGGCTAAGTTGAAACTTTTACGCACTCTTGAAATTCGCATCATATGGATTAATAAAACACATGAAAAATATTTATTGTTTTAGTATCTACGCGAAAACACCTTTAGCTTTACGTTAGTTACAAAAGGTGAAAGTAATAAATTGAGGCAATTTTGGACATTATACTGAGGCAATTTGGCTGAACCCTATTGCAAAATTGAGGTAATTTTGGACATATAAGATTTACGAATAGTTTTGTATCAATAACTATGAATTAAGAATAATTAAATTATTTACGTATAAATTATTTATTCAATCAAGGTGCTTGCGGGGAATGGCAACGGGGATTTTTTTCTCTTTTTCTTTCGTTGGTTGCCAGGACGACAGTTTGAAATGAAATAACTTTTTATTCTAAAAAACTTATGCTGCTGAAAGGTTTAATATATCTAGTTGTTAAAATATTTATTTGTCTGTGTACTGGATATCAAGTTCCATTTATTTTTTTTCTTTCCGAAATTAATTTTTTTCTATTATATATCGATGACGTCTATAACTTATTTGAGGGTCCCTTTTACGAAGATTGCATCAACTGTGTTTCTCAAATGATCAATAGATGGCGCTACCGTCCGAAAAATTTAAAATTTTACATTTTGAGGGTTTTAGAGTGCTTTTTCAGTCATGTGACCTAGCTCAATCGTTTCAGGGGCCCAAAAAACCCCATGTATGAAATTTAAAAAGAATCCTCAGAGCCGTTTTCGAGAACGCTCGGACATACACACATACAAATATTCCGCGTTTAATATAGGAACGGATAAACATTTGAAGAAACTATTTGAATTTGAGTGGATGAATAACAAGTGTTTTATTAACGACTGAAAATTGAATATCCTAACTAATATTATAAATACGAAAGTGAGTTTGTTTGTTTGTTTGTTTATGACGCATTCACCCCTAAACCGCTGAATCGATTAGGATGCATTTTGGTTTAGATATAGATGGGACCCTGGAGATGGTTATAGGCTATTTAGAATTTCAGATTTTTAATTCCTTTTTTAATTATGAATTAAAAACCGTTTTTACGTTGCCATGCTTGGCGAGTTTCGCCCGTATCAAATGATTCATGTTTTGAGCTAACAAAAATGCTATTACTTCAATAAATAAGCGCGCGTGCATCTGAAAAACATTAAATACCACGGAAATTAAGCCAGTTTTATGCCAAATCTGTCTGTCTGTAATAATAAAAATGAATGTTCTCCAGACAAATCTACAGAAAGCAGAGCTTTGAAAATTCGAGTATGACTGAGCCCATAACTTCGGTAAAGTGCACCTGAGGCTCAGAATTTTGAAATTTAAACTACTTTTCTAACTATTAATTAAAAGCCGTTTTATCGCCCGCACAAAATGTTTTATGCTTTTGAAATAAAGCAGAAATTCTATTTGCAAAATCCCATGCATTTGAAAAACATGAAAATTATGTTGATTTTACGCCAATTTAAAAAGCATAAGTAAAGAAAAGGGTACTCACGTATTATGCCGGCGGTCCGCCAAGACAAGCGATTTTTTGCCGAAATAAATGCCGGGCACATGAAATTATTAATGGTTTTGAATACGATTGGCAACAGTTTGGCAACTCATTTGACGAAAAAACAGTTTGGCGGGAATGACCGCCGGGATAATACGTAAGTACCAAGAAAAGTCCAGATGCGTTTCTTAAAGTTCATAAATTTCCAAATCCTACCAATAACATAAATATGTACGTTTGTGTGTTTGGATGTTTCTGACTTAATACACAAAAATGGTTGAACGGATTTGGAAAAATTTGTAATGAAAATAGCTTATGCCCTGGATTAACATACAGGCAGCCTTTCAAGCATATAGCATAAATAATTCTTTTACAAAGACACTCAAAATAATTCTGATGCATTGCGCTCTATGGAAATTTTGTAGCTACTAAACCGATTCTAAAACTTTTTTCACTGATTGAAAGTTACATTATTCCTGAGTATTTTGTTTGTTTGTTATTGGATTAAGACCGATTGACTGCACTAGGGTCCTAGGCCTATATGGCGAATTCCTCTGTGGGGGACTTTCTAAGGGATCCTAACCCGTATTTACGCGAGGTTTTTTAGAAAACCACGGAAAACCGGGAGCGGCTAGGTCGACAGGCGCGATCGGGGTTTAACCTGGCACCTCCCCCCTTGCAGTTTTGAGAGCAGAACTTCTTAGACACTGGTGGCATCCTAAGTGTTATAGGCTACCTTTAATGCATATATCACAGATAGTTCTTTTACAGGGATGCTAATAAGAATTACATTACGCTCTATGTGCATCTCTGTAAGTACTGAACCGATTCCTAAACTTTTTTTACTGATAGTAAGTTACACTTTTCTTGAGTATTATAGGCTAAAATTCATGCATGTAGCGTAAATAGTTCCTTTTCAAAAACACTCAAAATAATTCTAATACATTACGCTCTCTGGGTATCTCTGTAACTGCAGAACCGATTCTAAAACTTTTTCACTAATAGAAATCTGCTCTATTCCTGATTTACATAGACTAAAATTCATGCATATAGCATAAATATTTCTTTTACAAAACAGTTCGCAAATACTGTCATAACTGTCTGTGTTCGCCAAATGCCTGAAAAAAATCTAAATTTAGTAACTCTGCATTTTCTCTTATTTTAAATGAAGTATACTACCATGCATTATATTTCATTTGAAACAAGTAAAAAGCAAATAATATTTAAATGCAGTTTCTTTTGTCGCAACAATATTTGTTATTCACACATGCTACATTTCTCTCGGGACCTATAAATTCTAAAGCCGACGCGGACGAAGTCGCGGGCAGCAGCTAGTAAATATATAAATATAGTATATATATAGGGAGAGTGCGAACTAATAGTAGGAATTTAAAAAAAAAAAAAAAAAAAAAAAAAAAAAAAAAAAAAAAAGAGATGCACAGTTAGATATTACCGTAGTTCTAAATACAAAATTTCAATATTCTTTCAACATTCTACGGTTTAAAGTTTTAGAGTTATGCGAAATACGAAATACTTTTTGGCGCCGAATTTCCTCATATTTCGGCAAAACTCACCAAAGTCGACGACAATTGGCGAGGTTTTGGGCATGGACCAAACAATGACTGACTATCACCAAATTTGGTGATATTTCGCCAAAACTCGCCAAGGACGAAAATAAATGGCGATATTTTGGGCATGGACCAAATGACTGACTATCGCCATTTTTGGCGATATTTTGGCAAAACTCGCGAAGGTCCATGACAAATGGCGAGATTTTAGGGATGGACCAAACAATTACTGACTACGGATCTAATACATTGAAGATGTCCATAGACATTAACGTATTGAAATTATCTTCCCAGACAGCACAGCAAACTTGCATCAAACTTGCAGCAAGCTTGATTTATCAAGTCAATAAGCTTGAAAATTTCAAGCGTGTAAGCTTAATGCAAGCTTGAATCAAGTGTTCTAGTTTACACTTGCCCAGCTTGCATTAAGCTTGATATTTCAAGCTTAAAAAGTTTTCCGAAAAATAAACATTCCTAAATACACGGGGCGCCGAACTCGCCCCACATATTTTACTTTGCCACGCATTTTCACCCTCTACGCTGAAATTTCAATTTAATTTAATCTGTTTCCCTCGAGTGTTCGTGGCTGGAATAGAACCCGGGACCTTTCGGTTCGGAGTCCAGCTCGCTATCCATTCAGCTACTAAGCTTCACGCAGATATGACTAAAGTTTGAAGTGACTTATCACGCCGTTTTCTAGCCAGGTTGATAAGTGGGCGATGTGTTATTTGTTTCTTTTATTTTTCCATGGGATGCATCAAAATTAAAATAATGTTATGTGTGATTTAAGAGACTCTACTAATAGGGAAATAAACTTAATATAAACTTAAGAGCAGCACACGTTTTAAAACTTTCAGTACCGCAACACTCATGAGCAATACTGCTGGCCAAAATCGAGACAAACGACTGATTTTGAAATAAATTTCGTAGTATAATTGTATTTTATTTTGAAGAATTTCCATATTTGGAAATATAGAATGGGTTTACTTACTTAACACAAATTTTGTGTTAAGTAATCTGAAATCAAAGAAACAGATAGTTAAACGTTACTTCGAAATGTTATATCACAGTTGCTAACCTGTATGGAATACAAACGCTTTAGTCATTTTTGTAAATATTTCTTAAAATAACAAATAATTGAAAAATTTTGCTATTTTTTAAGGCTAAAAATTCTCTTTACAAATGTGGTTAGTTATTTTCCTACATATTGGTATGCTATATCGATATAGAGCATTTCGAAGAATTAAAAATAAGTTTAAATTAATTTATACAAATGTAAATTTGAATTATTTTCATTGTTCATACTTTATAATTAAAAAAATTATTTAATTTCTGATTTTTTTATCCTCTGTAATTTTATTTTAAAACTACAAAAGTGTAAGATGTAAGATTTTTGGGCCCTAAAATCTGTAGGCCCTGGGCAGTTGCCCGTTTGCCCTGCCGGTAATATAGCACTGGTAATAAAATAAAACACATCTTTTACAACTTTCAGCAAATTTGAGGACGCTAGAGAATTAATGTCCATTCTCTTTCACAGATGGCGCCATCACTGCGCACTTTGAAAGCTAAAATCAAGCTAGTATCACTTGTCAAGCTTAAATCAAGCTATATTTAAGCTTGACAATTCAACTTGACTCCTGCAAGCTTGCTGCCAGCTTAAAATGAGTTGAACTGTAAAGCTTGCATTAATACGTCAAATTCAAGGAAATGTCAAGCTTGATTTAAGCTTATGTGCTGTCTGGGTTGGGTGGTCCTGTAAATAAACTCTCCAGTAG